>KZ809851.1:55942-68356 GCA_000696205.2 Oncopeltus fasciatus
TATATATATATATAACATATTTTTTTAAATGTGTATTCAGACCTTATCTATTATTAGTATTTTTAAAGTTGGCCCATGAATGAAAAAAATACAAGCAACAAAGAAAAAACAAATTAGGTAAAAAGTCCACAAACACAGACCATATAACATCAAATATTTGAGTAAATCTAATACAGAGGAAATATACCCCATCCCCAGGGTAAAGTACATAAACAGAAAGAAACTAGAAGTTTTTTTTTGTTGACTCTTTATACACACACACAAACTTACTTATTTATAAATGTATTGGAATACTTCTTTTTAGGTCTGCGGTACTAATGTAATTAACTAAAACTTGAAAAAAAAAAAAAAAAAAAATCCTCAATAAAGCCTTGCTTGCCCTTTCCTACTAAAATTGGATCAAGAGAATTGTAAATATTATTTACTTTCATTAAAACCATTGAAATTGAAATGAGATAGGATAACTAACTTGAAAGAGAATTTAAACAACCATTTCAACCGCATAAGAAAAGATTTGCCATATATAAAGCATTACTGTACCATAAAAAACGTAAGTGATTGAATGTATGGTAGAAAACAAGATGTGAATCACCTTAAGAAAACTTTAAACAAAAACCACAGGATAACCATTTTATTTTTAAAAATTCTATCCAAGGTAGAGAACCCACAAATATGTATATAAAAGGAACAAAGAAATGATTCCAAGGCTGCGCCATAATTGGCTCCAGTAATTACGCGAGAATGAATACACCAAAAAGTGCAATCCTCTATCAGAAATAAATAACAACCATTTGAAATAATAACGAACCCAGATGAAACTATTAAATAAATGCATTAAAATGGAGAAATTAATTGAGGAGATTTGGCAACCTAAGAAGAATACTATAAATACACTTTCTATAGGTTGCCCGCCCTCAAGAGCTTCTCTTCCAATACTAGAAATAAACTAAAAACCAGACTAAGATATTGCGAGGAGTAACTGACAAGTAGAGAACTCACTTGTTGACAATCAATGATTGACATGATGAAGTTAAGGCGTCGTCATCATTAATAAATATCATCTACACTAACTAAAGCGCCTAAAAACCCGGAGGTTTTCAAACTCTCTTGTCTATATATTAGTTAAACATGATGAAATTATTTGAATGGTGATAACAGGACAGTCTTAAAAAGGAAGTCGAAGGTCATATTTCCTTATCTTCTTTATTAAAGGCTTATCTTAGGATCTTGCAAATTACTCAGTTAAATCTGCAATATCAACATACTATAAAAGAAGACAAATAAAATTACAACACATGCAGTGGGAGCATTGGAATCAAAATAGTTATTTGACTACGTGCAGCTCCTCTGAAGGCCATATCGATTACGTCCTTTATATAACATCACAGAAGAATGAAAAATGATAATAATTATATTACACGATAATAGTTTAAGAATTATTACTAAAATAAGGTGAAAGGAAAGCATAAGGATAAAATAATTAGATACGTTGCTAAGGCAAAGATGGAAGTTAAAACTTCTGGGTAAAATTTAATAATTAATAAATACACGCATTCGTTCTAAACAAACGTCTATGTCTCATGAGTTTTACAATTAATCAATTATGACTAAATTTCTTTTTAAAATATGAGACTTACATTCTTTCCTGTTAATAGGCATGGTGATGGGAACGCTGGACACGGCACACTGAGGAATGTAAACAAAGACCTGTCCTTCGGAGACGAAGCAGATCCAGAGGGGGAAGTAGCGGGAGGAATGAAGTGCAAAGGAGACGCGCGCGGAAGAAGAGGACGGAGAATTTCGTACAGGGACGGCCCCCACTCGGTCAAACAGCTCAAGCTAATAATAATTCTGAGAGCGCTAGTGGTGGGGTTAGGTAGAGGGGAGGCAATATGGCGGCAACAGTTGTCAAGGATCGATAGCAAGCGTCGGTCAGCTGACCGCAGTGAGGTAGAACAGATACCAATAAAGTTAACAATGACGTCAGAAAACAATATACAAAAAGTCATATCTCTAAAAATATTAATGTAACTAATAAAAATTTGATTTCCTGCGAAATTTATATTTAAAGAAAAATCAATAAGAACCAATTCTACTAAAAAAATTTTTTTTTTGAATTTTACTAACGTTAATGTTCCATTGCCTTTTTTAAAAAATACACATGTTAAAATATATATTTATGAATGTAATTATGAATTGTTTCCATATTCTTATTCTGTAAGAATGGAATAATGAAAACATTGATATTTTAGCGGTGGGATAAGGCAATGTCACGAAAAATAACCATAAGAGAAAACAATGGTATATTTCTGGTAAAGGGGAATGAAAAAGCGAAGGGAAAAAAAAATTATAATAGCTTTTTGTAGGAAGAAAATATATTATTTTTTGTTTCAATTGTGGGATTTGGGACGGTAAATAAAACTCCAAGGTTACTTGGATTCTAATTTATCTGTAATTTGCCAGCAAAAATATTTTTATGGTAAAAGAGAATGTTGATCTCTCTCAGAAGTCTTAGTTAAATTAAACTAAGGTTTGAATATAGAATAAAAGTGATTAACACATTAATTAATTAATTATGATTAATATATATTCTCTTTACGCTTCCAGCTTCAACTGAACCAAATCAAACTATAATTCTACCTCAACAAATGTAATACATTGCGAGAACGCATTCTTCCAAAAACAATAATAAACGCTCATCAACATACATAACCGTAAAATGTTTTAAGGGAGCCATGAAATAAAAATATTTGGTGAAAATTTGATATTTTAAAAATTATAATTAGAGCACCTAACATATGTTACAGTAAAAACACAATGCCAAGAAATCAGTTCATACGGAGATAATATTGTCTTATTTTTATTTTAAATAGAATATACAAGTCCTGAAGGTGCTGCTTAAAGAAGCCGATTTTCCATATTCATTAAGATAGTTCTAAATAAGAGAAAATCTTATAAGACGTAAAAGGAAGACCAATAAACCTGACCCTATAGAGGCCGGGAAGGAAGGGTGGGAGAAATACCCCCAAATAGAGAAATCTAAATATTCATTAGAATTTGGATACGCCACATAATATACGCAAATTGTATATAATACGTAAACCCTCCCCCCCCCACACACAACACATGTTCAACATTTTTAAA
The DNA here is from genome assembly GCA_000696205.2 of Oncopeltus fasciatus. Classification (NCBI taxonomy): domain Eukaryota; kingdom Metazoa; phylum Arthropoda; class Insecta; order Hemiptera; family Lygaeidae; genus Oncopeltus; species Oncopeltus fasciatus. Next base: position 59,087 of record KZ809851.1, read on the forward strand.
TGAAAAAATGAAACTCGGTATTTATGATTCAAGTGGCACAGTGTTGGATGAGTTAGTAGCTAAAGTCGGTTATTGGGGTGTCGGGGGGAGAGGGAAGTTGCTGACCAACCATGGGGATTATACGATAAAAAATGGACACATTTAGACCAATTTGAATGATAAATGGTATACTCCATTCAATAAAAATTTAATTTTAGAACATTCATAATATATAACATTTTTACAATAAATTCATATTAATGAAAAAAAAAAATTTAAAACTGAAAGGTTTAATGGGCCCTCTTACTTACCTATGTAAGAGAGTATATATATATATATGAGAGGATTAAGAGTATATATGTAAAATTTAAAATATTAATATCCTCATTAACATTAGCGTTAGAAAAAAAAAAATTAAAATGTAACTGTATAAAATTTAGTTCCATGAATTTTTTTTAGAGAAATGTAAATTAATAAAGATTTTATAGATCAAAATATCTAATGTTGGGTGGGCCCTTTTATCTTTATAATACAAAAATCAAATTTAGTATTTAGAGTTTTCATTTCAAACCCTTAAAATAATTCCTTTTTGGTTTATATTGAAGAGGAAAAGGGGAGGTTTAAGGAAGGGGGGGGGGGCTCGTCTTCGTCATTATTTAAGTTACGAAAACTTTCTGGAACGTAACCCGTGTAGAAAGTAATTTTCTAACGATGTAAACGGTTATGTTCCACAGTATTTTTTTACGAAAAAGCCTTAGCAAAAAGGAAGAAATTTACAAATGTAAACAAAATGGGTGAGGGCATTCCCCGTTCTTCCTTCGCGACGAGTCGTCGAAATCAAATTTTAGTGGTTATACATTTTTACGCTCATTTTTCTCTCCAGGTTGTAAATTTAATTGCCTCATTCACTCTTATTTATATCCATCTTTAATGAAACATGGGAAATCTAAAAATTACGAAGCTCCTTACACGAAGGACTTTTTAAAAGAAGAATTTGTAATTTAGAAGACAAGTTAGCCTAAAAAAATAAATAAATAAAAATAAAAAATTGTCCAATGGGTTGTTGAAATACTGATGACTTCTGATATTGGGTAAAGTGGCCTTTAATGAAATTTAATCAAATATAATTTAGTATCTTCAGATGTAGTACCTCAAGCATAATTTTTAAAATACCTAAATTATATGAAATAAAATTATGTTTTACTAGATGTGTGAGTGTGTGTCTATATACATATAGCAATATATGTGTATATAGCACCCGTCTCTCTTCACTACTCACCGACGAAGGGTGAGAAATCCCCGAAATTTATACTTTTTATTATTTTTTCTTTTTGTGTGTTCATTGCACTCTCTATCTCATTTTCATTATATTTCATTCTCTCTCTCTCTAATAATATATATATATATATATATATAAACACTCACATATCTTCTATTACAATTTATATTTTACTACTGCCTTTACTAACAACAAAAGTTTAGGATGGATATAAAGAAAAGGAAATAAGAAAATTTAATTTGTAAGCCGGTGCGAGCAATAAGCATAAAATATACGACCACTAAAGTTTTTTCTAAGCTGGCCGGGAAGTAAGAGTGGGGGAACCCATCGTAATTAAATTTATAAAATTTCTTCCTTAACAAGCATTTTCATATTAGAAAAAAGTTATAGATCATAAACGTTAGAAAAATATTCTAAGATGATTTTAGTTGGGGTTCGGTCGAGGTAGATCCAAAAAAAACACAAATAAAAAAATGTATTTTTTTAATGAAGGATTATCTGCCAACGTTTCGGCTTACATTGTAAGCCATCTTCAGGGCTATCATGAAGATGAGAGAGGAAATCNAACCCCAACTAAAATCATCTTAGAATAATATCTACGGTCAACAAACTCTCTTTTTGTTAGAAAAATATATTTTATTTTTTAATATTTTATGATTATAAATTTTAGTTTCCCTCCAAAATACTTATTCTCTCAAAATACTTATTCTCTCATTTGATTTCAAACAAAAATAAATTATTTTAAGGGTTTTCAATGTAAAGACTAAATACTGAATTTGGTTCCTTTTTTTTTAATAATAAAAGGTCCCGTCAAACGCTTTACATTCTGAATATATTTCTTTCTTAACCTTTAGTTGTTTATATTTTTTTATGTTAAAGAATATAAATGTCATAAAACTGTTACATTATTACACTGATATTTCTTTAGAGTCCAACCCTTTTTTTAATTCCAGCATTATTTTTATCCAACGGTTTACAAAAAAAAAAAGCCTAAATAACGGATTTGGCTTCATTATTTTAGAAATTGCGGACGCTAGAATGCGTACAGACACATGAGTTTCATTGTTCTAAGCTAAATATTACGCCGTATTAAATATTAAATTGTTTTTTAATACATTTTGTCATTGCAGGGATATTCACCCCACTCTTACTGGTTCGGTTTTGTTCAATAACGAACTTGGCCTTTTATTTTTATTTTTTACATTTAAAATAAACGAAAAATAGAAAATTGTGGTCTGTTGTTAATCGCTGACATACACCTAAAAACACACACCCAAAAACATAAATTTTAGTAACTAACATTTTTGGTGACCGTCAATGGACAAATCTCAATGGCCTACATTCCTTTCTAATTCACTAATAGAACCGAAACAATGTTGGAATTTAATTTATCACTTCATCAAATGATATAAAAATATAAAATAATTAACCATTATAGAACTACTAATTGCAAAATGGATTGAAAACAAGGTTCCTTATAAAGAATAGAAGTACATGTAGAAATATGGTAAATAATTCAAGAGAAACAACAAATCGAAAACAATTAGGTAATACAGAATTTGAACAAGCATTTCTTTTTTCTCTTAAAATAACTCTCAGAAGCATATTTTAAATCAAATTGTTCAAAATATCTTTGTTTACGAAAAAAATATCTTAAGGAATATCTTAACCAGAAAGAACATAAAAAATTAGATGGTACATAAATGTGTTATGTATGTTTTTGAATTTTCAACTTAAGAACGTTATATGTGGTATGGCTCGATTCTACGAGCTTCTTCTTGATGGATATTTTATATATATATAACTAAAGTAAGAAATTAATTAAAACATTAAAGAAAGTAATATAATTATCAAAATAATATTTACCTTGTGGGTGAAGTCGCGCAGGATTAAACCAGGCATCTGGAAAAAATTAAATTAAATTTTAAAAGTTATATTTTTTAAGTTCTACCAGTTCCATAACCTAGTTCATGGAAACACACATACACTTAAGCCCTCATATGTGCATAAGACTATGCACATATGGAGAGTTACCAACATAAATAAAAATATAAAACACTAGATTATAGGTTCAAAAGGAGAGTTTGTTGACCTTAGATATTCTTTTAAGATGATTTTAGTTGGGGTTCGGTCATGTAAATGTGAACTTAGGGACAGGACGTCCTCTCTCATTTTCATGATAGCCCTGAAGATGGATTACAATGTAAGCCGAAACGTTGGCAGATAATCCTTTATTAAAAAATAAATTTTTTAAATTTGTGTTTTTTGGATCTACCTTGACCGAACCCCAACTAAAATCATCTTAGAATAAAATCTACNTCCAGAGCATTCTGGTCGAGGTAGCGCGATGTACTGGCACGATCAGGCCACCCTCCCCACCCTCCCTGGCCCGGCCACGCCTACCCCAACCTGCAACCATCTTATTTTTATCAATGTGCCCTTTGCAAGGAGGTATATATCTTTCAAATTTATAAACATTTAGCCCCTCCTATACTTATATAAGAGCTGCAGTCCACATTCATTAAAATCTTAACCACGTTTTTTCACAAGTGGTTTACTACTTCACTTACAAAGCCACATGTAAAGTAGTAAACAGTTGTAAACTCTCACTATTTACAACTGTTGGGTTGTAAACTCTCACTTTGACCACTATTTACAACTGTTTGAGTGTAAACTCCCACTACATACAATGGTTGGGTTGTAAACTCCCACTATGGCCACTATATACGACTGTTGGGTTGTAAACTCACACTATGACCACTATATACAACTGTTGGGTTGTAAACTACCACTACATACAACGGTTGGGTTGTAAACTCACACTATGACCACTATATACAACTGTTGGGTTGTAAACTCCCACTACATACAACGGTTGGGTTGTAAACNGCAACCATCTTATTTTTATCAATGTGCCCTTTGCAAGGAGGTATATATCTTTCAAATTTATAAACATTTAGCCCCTCCTATACTTATATAAGAGCTGAAGTCCAAATTCATTAAAATCTTAACCACATTTTTTCACAAATGGTTTACATTTTTACTAATAAAGCCATATGTAAAGTAGTAAACAGTTATAAACTCCCACTATGACTACTATTTACAACTGCTGGGTTGTAAACTCCTACTATGACCACTATTTACAACTGTTGGAGTGTAAACTCCCACTATGACCACTATTTACAACTGTTGGAGAGTAAACTCCCACTATGACCACTATTTACAAATGTTGGGTTGTAAACTCCCACTATATACAACTGTTTGAGTGTAACCACTACATACAACGGTTGGGTTGTAAACTCACACTATGACCACTATATACAACTGTTGGGTTGTAAACTCCCACTACATACAACGGTTGGGTTGTAAACTCCCACTATGGCCACTATATACGACTGTTGGGTTGTAAACTCCCACTATGACCACTATTTACAACTGTTGGGTTGTAAACTCCCACTTGGTCCACTATTTACAACTGTTTGAGTGTAAACTCCTACAATATACAACTGTTGGGTTGTAAACTCTCACTATGACCACTATTTAGAACTGTTGGGTTGTAAACTCCCACTATGACCACTATATACAACTGTTGGGTTGTAAACTCCCACTTTGACCACTATTTACAAATGTTGGGTTGTAAACTCCCACTATATACAACTGTTTGAGTGTAAACTCCCACTACATACAACGGTTGGGTTGTAAAATCCCACTATGGCCACTATATACGACTGTTGGGTTGTAAACTCCCACTATGACCACTATATACAACTGTTGGGTTGTAAACTCCCACTACATACAACGGTTGGGTTGTAAACTCCCACTATGGCCACTATATACGACTGTTGGGTTGTAAACTCCCACTATGACCACTATATACAACTGTTGGGTTGTAAACTCCCACTATGACCACTATTTACAACTGTTGGAGTGTAAACTCCCACTATAACCACTATTTACAACTGTTGGAGAGTAAACTCCCACTATGATCACTATATACAACTGTTGGAGAGTAAACTCCCACTATGATCACTATATACAACTATTGGATTGTAAACTCCCACAATGATTACTATATACAAGTGTTGGGTTGTAAACTCCCACTATGACCACTATATACAACTGTTGGGTTGTAAACCCCCACTATGACCACTATATACAACTGTTGGTTGTAAACTCCCACTATGACCACCATATACAACTATTGGGTTGTAAACTCCCACTATGACCACTATTTACAACTGTTGGAGAGTAAACTCCCACTATGACCACTATTTACAACTGTTGGAGAGTAAACTCCCACTATGACCACTATATACAACTGTTGGGTTGTAAACTCCCACTATGACCACTATTTACAACTGTTTCCAGCTTGTTTTCTAAGGACAGTTTGTGTAATCAACCAAAAATGTTAAGTACTCTCCCCACCTCTTAAATATTAATGTTTGACTTAGGTAAATGTATAGGAAGAAACTGGGTAACCCATCACTCCACATTACCCAATACTTATATAAACAAAAAAGCAATGTAATAATAATTCCATTTGAAATAATGAAATACAAACCTTAACTGATCTAAACCTTGAATCTCCCTCTGAAGTTCCCTTTTCCCTTTATTATTTGTATTTAAAATAGTTCAGTAATACTGTAATAAAATTGTACAGTAACATAATACTATAATAAAAATCATAAACATGGAATATAAATTATGTCTGAACAACTGCAGAATGTAATACGTAGTTTCTGGCTCTCTCTCTCGTAACCCTCATTTTTATAAGTTTATATCGTAACACATAACATATGCGTGCGGTCTGGTGGTTAAGGGACTCCTGAGCCAAATTAGACAAGTTCGATGTGCACATTTGTTTTTTTTCCTCTATTTATATTTTTAATGACCCAATGGATTCCTGGAGTGCTAGGGAACATCCAGCCTTATCTGGGTGTCATTATTCACAAAATGGGAAATAAATCAGGCGGCCGAAACGGTGTGCTGACCGCACGCCTTCTCTAATATGTCGTGGGTCGAGAATAAATACATACCTAATATGTATTTCCTCTCAGACCAGTGGCCTGTTGCGGGACTTTTCATGTAATTTATGACTGTCACGTAATTTACGTTCTACGATTTTAGAATAAATATAAAACAGATACGTGTCGAGTTTCATTGCACTAAACAAAATATAACACCCCCAGTAGCGAAAAGACTCTTTAAACTCGCACTTCACATTTCAGCTAATCCCCTACTCCATGGGCTGTGAAGCTCATAAAANGTGTACTCCCTCCCCCCCTTTTCCTTATTGGCTAGTCAAGAGCAAAATTTAGCGATAATACTTGTAATCTTATTGTTCTCGCCAGCTTGAAAAATAAAATAGCGACATTTACTCTTATTTATATCCACCTTAATTGAAACATGGGTAATCAGCTTAGATTACGAAGCTCCTGCATGACAGACTTATGTCAAAAATATATAAAACAATAATTTTGGGAAATTTAATTTTATAATTAATAATTTGTTTTGTAGAATTAATAATAATAATAAACAAACTGCTAATATATAATTTAATTTAGTTTTCATTTACCCCCTCCCCTTACGCTGTCCAACTAATAGAAATGTAACAATTCATTTGGTGTATAAAGAGAAGAATTCATTTATCCCACGTAAATTTTAAACAATTAATGAGAGGGAATAGAATAAAAAAATCTATCTGTTCCAGCCAGGAATCGAACCTGGATCTCCTGCAAACCGGGCCGGCGTGCTTAACCATTGCACCACCAGGACGAGCTAGATATCTCATTAAATTCTCGTGGGTCAGGCTCTCGCTAGTGTAGAGATATCTAGCTCGTCCTGCTGGTGCAATGGTTAAACACGCCGGCCCGGATAGCAGGAGATCAAGATTTGCTTCCTGGTTAGGACAGATAGATTTTTTTATTCGATTCCCTCTCATTAATTGCTTAAATACTAGGTTTGCTTTCTGTGTTTTCAAAAAAGTGATCTGAACAAATCAATTTACATTTGAAAATATTTTCACAACACACGCATTTTCTTTTGGAAATGTAATAAAATATCAATTTTAGAAAAAAATTTTCATTTCAAAACATTTTTACATTTAATATATTGTTAGCAGATTACAATAATCAGTAATAACCAGTATTCCCCCTTCCAAAACCTCCTATATATTGGAAAGTTATTTCTAAAATGAAACATCGACATTATATATACATGCGCAGAGGTTTAAAAAAAAAAAAAAAACGAAATTTTTTTTTCCAAAATGAAAAACGGTTATTATAGAAGAAATTTACGAAAGTAATTATGAGGGTGTGTACTCCCTCCCCCCCTTTTCCTTATTGGCTAGTCAAGAGCAAAATTTAGCGATAATACTTGTAATCTTATTGTTCTCGCCAGCTTGAAAAATAAAATAGCGACATTTACTCTTATTTATATCCACCTTAATTGAAACATGGGTAATCAGCTTAGATTACGAAGCTCCTGCATGACAGACTTATGTCAAAAATATATAAAACAATAATTTTGGGAAATTTAATTTTATAATTAATAATTTGTTTTGTAGAATTAATAATAATAATAAACAAACTGCTAATATATAATTTAATTTAGTTTTCATTTACCCCCTCCCCTTACGCTGTCCAACTAATAGAAATGTAACAATTCATTTGGTGTATAAAGAGAAGAATTCATTTATCCCACGTAAATTTTAAACAATTAATGAGAGGGAATAGAATAAAAAAATCTATCTGTTCCAGCCAGGAATCGAACCTGGATCTCCTGCAAACCGGGCCGGCGTGCTTAACCATTGCACCACCAGGACGAGCTAGATATCTCATTAAATTCTCGTGGGTCAGGCTCTCGCTAGTGTAGAGATATCTAGCTCGTCCTGCTGGTGCAATGGTTAAACACGCCGGCCCGGATAGCAGGAGATCAAGATTTGCTTCCTGGTTAGGACAGATAGATTTTTTTATTCGATTCCCTCTCATTAATTGCTTAAATACTAGGTTTGCTTTCTGTGTTTTCAAAAAAGTGATCTGAACAAATCAATTTACATTTGAAAATATTTTCACAACACACGCATTTTCTTTTGGAAATGTAATAAAATATCAATTTTAGAAAAAAATTTTCATTTCAAAACATTTTTACATTTAATATATTGTTCTCGTTGCCCTTAAAAATTACCAATATATTAACATTTTTTTAAATTTTATCTACTTCTAAATCTTCTCTCCACACACATATGCGTGCAAACACAATAGTTCTGGGAACTTTTTATTTTCGATGGTTTTATTTTATGTTCGGGAATCGATGAATAATGAACAATTTTCCTCGAAAGTTAAGTCTTGGTACCAACAGTTATTCCTGTTCAATAATAATCTGTTATTCATAATTCAATAAGCTGCGGAATACGATGAAAAATAGACATTCCATATCGTTATTTAAAAAAAAAAAAAAAACTTTTTTATCTAATTTTTAGGGAACTTAAAATACTGATCGGGCTTTTTGAGAGTCCTATAAATAATTATTTTCCCTGATGATTTTCAAAAACATTAAAGGAGAGATATCAGAAAAGGACATAAATTGGTAAATACTGATTTTCCCCCTTTATTTTTAATCTCTTAAGTATCAGGAGATTTACAACTCTATTTTGAAGGAATATATCCTTATACACCAATATAATATTGGTTGATTAGGAATAGGAGCTTTACTGAAACCCAAGTATGGTCATAAAAATTGTGATTGTTCGAGTTATTTCTAAAATTCAATAATCTGTGGAATACGATGAAAAATAGATATTCAATTATCCATATAGTTATTAAAAAATAAAAATAAAAAACTTTTTTTTATCTAATTTTTAGGGAATGTCATTTGAATGTTTAAGGTTTAATAACTTAATCGTTTCAAATCAGAGAGTTTTGAAAACATAGCTCAATTCAGTGGAAGGCAAATTTAGAACTCACATTCGAAAGAAAAAAAAATCGAAGGAATTATTGATTTTTCATATCTAA
>KZ809852.1:22064-40324 GCA_000696205.2 Oncopeltus fasciatus
CCCCCTAAAAAAAAAAAAAAAAATCATCTAATAATTCAAAATTTCGTTTTTGAATTAACCTCATGGTGAATATTTTGATTTCCTTATGGGCAATCTGAATTATACTGTGCTGCTCAATGTTTAATTGAAAATCCTTTGAGAGGTCGAACTCGCACTTTCACTTAGGAATTCCAATTCGGGCGGGTTCAGTCCAAGTTGTTCTGAGATGTAGGTCGAACATTCGGCGGACAGGCCGGAGACTCAAGAGGCCCGGGGTCCGGCAGGGGGGCTAAGAGGGATAATCCTGCGGGCCCGAGGGGGGGGGGGTTCTGCCACTCCCAAAACAATGTGAGAGAACATCAGCTGATCGATTAGGGTCCCTCCTGAGGTCTTATTAGGAAATTCTCTGCGCTATCCTCTAGCAGCCATTGTGGTAGCCGGGAGAAGCGGGGCTTGGGGGTAGGAGAGGAATTCAATCATCTGACCTAGCGCTCGGGAACCCACCAGAATATATAAGTGGCGGTGGTGTAGGGAGTGTGTGGGTAGGGGATGATGGGAGGAACGGGCTTCCAATGGGAACGTAAAGTCGGGGAACAAACTAAAGGAGGAGGTTTTGAGGATGTCTTTCTGGAGGTAAGGAATTCCTTTGGAAGACAAATAGAATTTTCTTGATTTTCAAGAGAAATACAATTTTGCTGCTCATGGTATTTCTCTCTTTTACCTGTACTATTTTAATCGGCCTAAAAAATCATAATCCTTACATCCCCACTTAATTTGATGTTTCAGATTTTAAGATTTGTAGAATCTCACAATAAAAGAATAAAAAAATAAGAAAATAATCCTACGAGAATGGGCCTTGAGTCTAATCATTTTGATACCTCGAAGGGGGTAAACAAGGGACACTTTAAGCCCTTTGCTGTTTTAACTGTTTATGAACGTAGAGGTAGATTTGCTGAGAGTAGAATAATAAGTACAATTTTTAGTGCAAGGGAACAGAATAATAATTGTTAAATTTTACGTAGGATTAAATACCACTGAAAAATAATATTTATAAATAATAAGTACATTCCAATCAAGTGCTATTTGCAATTTATTTTAAAGTTGTTTGGATGTAAATACTTTTCCATGGGGCGCCCAGGCTGGCTCAGGGGATCCGTACAGGTCTCGCAATCCTGACGCCGCGGGTTCAAATCCCGCCCAGGTCAATCTTTTATTTATAATATAGAAGCTTGTCCTGAGCCATGGGTGTTTAAAAAGAGGCGGCAACCTGTAGATAGCCCCTCACTCCAATGACCCTAAGTGGTTGCAAGGAAGGCTAACGTACCAAAAAAAAAAAAAAAGAAACTTTTCCATGTTAGTCATTATTACCTAAACAAAGATTATGCGAATTTGATTCAATTTATTCTGGTTGAACAACAAACTGGTTCTTTGAATACATTTATTTCATTTTCCTTTTAGTAAAACTTATTAACATTTATTTTGGAGGTAACTATTTGACAGTCGAGCTTGAGAGCGGTCTTGAAAGCTGAAGATTTAAAACCAATTTGTAAACATTTTTTAATTTATTTTTGCCATTTCGCCCTAATTTTCAGACCTTCATCAGGGCGAATAGGGTGATGGGGAAATAGAGGCTCCTGCTCTACAATACCTAAATCATGACTGGCTTTAGTCATGCTTTAGTTATTGTAGAACAGGTTTAAATCTTCAGCTCTCAAGGCGAATCCCTAACTAATGTCTCCTCATTATTATTATTATTACAACTCTTTATTTAAATAAATTATCCTATAATATTTCCTACACTATAATTTTTGATGGGGTACATAATAATAGTCCTTGCTCGTCTATCCCGGGACGTAACCCGCGATAGACTATCCGGCACCCAACTTCTCCTTATCCTAGGATAAGAAGGAGACTAGGCAAGGAGTCAAGGAGGGAGTGAGAGGGGGAGAAAAATGCCAGTGCATTTACTCCCTTCCTCATTATTCATATTTATTACTTTCTATTGAGTCATTCATAGTTTTATGTTGCGCCATCTATTCTTACTAAGGTAGAATTAATTTTCTGCCATGAGTCTTTACTTCCTGACGTCCTCAGCTGCAGCTGTCCATTCGTTGTGTAATACTTATTATTATTGGTTAATAAATTACAGTGGGAAAGAAAATATGATGGATATATTTGTATTGTTTTATTATTTTTAAAATTATATATTGCATTTTACTGTTAAGACTCTTTGATTGGTTTATTCAAGAAATTTGGCATTATAAGTAATTTTAAATTATTAAGAATACATTGGCGAAGAGATCAGATCTTCTGAAACGCATGTCTTAGTCAGATTCTCTCTATTGTATTTCGAAATTGTCTTACCCTTATTTTAAAGGCTTTCATATATTTATCTCTTTATTCTTATAGTGTATTATGTATAGTGTTTATGAGTATATATTCCAGTTGTAAAATTTGATCTGGGTCTCCTTCCGTGGGACGTGGATATCGAAAAGGAGGAGAGTAAATAAGAGTAAGAGGTCCGGACGGTGTTACATCATCTCCGGAAGACGGAGCAATATCTCTGTGTCGAAGCGAAGGGCTTGGAGTTCCAGAGTGTGGAGGAGATGGCGGAGGGAGGGGGGAAGTACAGCTCTGCAGAGAACTGAAGCGAGGGGGTGTGTGTGGGGGGTGGGAGGTGGAGAAATAGGAATTAAAGGTATTTCCCGGAGAAGGGTGTCGGTCCAGAACACGATATATCCTAGGGGCTTATCTCTGTCTATGAAAGAGACGCTCTCGTCTTAGTCTTTTCTTTTCCTTCTGCTAATTCATTACTACTGTTTCCTTCTTTCAGTATGTGGGCTCTTCTTCAAAAGACGCCTCCCCTGATTCTCTTTACGCCGTTAAGGGGATCCGGCTAATCTGCTTTTACCCTTAACAAACCACTTTTATAACACTTTTAGCGAATTTCTAAGGAATGGAGTTATTCCAGTTCTTTACATGATTTTTTTTTTACTTTACACCAAAATGATAATCACTAATATTTATAAAGTTTGTGTGTGTTTGTACAATTAGATTAGTTCGTTTTTAATCGGAGGCTAATGGTTTACGCCGATAAAATATTTAAAATTTTAATAGTTGAGAATTTTTGTTGGGGTTCAATCAAGGTTAATTTTAAAAAATACAATTAAAAAAAAAATATTACCTGTCTACGTTTTGGCTTTTATTGTAAACCATATTCAGGGCCATCATGAAAGCGTGAGGTGACGTATCAAATGTTCATGACTAGATGTTTGATCCAGTTACTAATATGTCACCTCTCGCTCTCATGACAGCCCTGAAGATGGCATACGATGTAAGCCGAAACGTCAGCAGATAATTTTTAAAAAATACGTTTTTTTTTTAAATTGTATTTTTTAGATCACTCTTGACCAAACGCCAACAAAAAATCTCTACTAATAATCTCTACAGTTTAAAACTCTCCATTAAAACTTAAAATCTTAATATTTTCGTTATTGTTAGCGGAATAAATTTATACTACAACAGATGTAGGATGTAATTTTTTGACATTTACATTCTATAACATTTATGTCACAATTTATCATGTTATTTTAATTTTTATTTTTCTAATGGTATAAGTATATCACCCTGCCGAAAGTATATTATTGACTTGTATTATTTATTATGATTTTAAGCTGTGGTTCCTTTGACTTTAAAATTGAAATTTTTTCAATCATATTTTTAGTTTATGTTATTGTTTGTTAAACTTTGGCAGTATCTGTCTAAGTTTAGCAGATTTCAACAAAGTACGTTGTTTAAATTTTCCCTTAGATAAGACTTTATAAAAATGCCTTTAAATCTTCATCTTTGATATGAGAACTGAAAGTGAGTTTGTGTGTGTGTGTGTGTGTTTTTTAAGCGCTAAAGCATCCATAATTTTAACTGTTAAGAAATCAAATTTGGAACATGAGTATTAAAAGCAGTTACAGTGATATAGAAGGTTAAGAGTACGAATAGAAATGTTGTTTACATTGTCGTTAGTGTATTGTCATAAAAATGTACAAGTCTTGTTAAGTGTAAAATCAATTTTTTTATATAGTTTTATTAGTTTATTTTCTCAAGAAGTTAAAAACATTATTTAAGAATATAAATAGGAAGGTTAAGTGACTCTCCTTTCCTATTCAGTGTTTGTATTCCTTCCTGGAAGTAATTGGAAGAGGCCGTTCATGTCCATAATCGGTACTAGATTTGAGAGGGAGGAGTTATTAGAGGAATATTAATTTAAATGAATATTTAATGTATCCGTAATTATTATTCTGTTTAAAATTTGTAGATTTTTAAAGTTAATTTCCAAGTTTTTAAAAGCTTTTGTTAAGAATATTTAAGAATGTTTATAAAAGGATTTAGAAAAATAAAATAACCTTTTCCCCTCATTGTTAATTTTGTCGTTTATTATCAATATATTTATTTGCTCGTCATTCAGGCACGAATTTTTCTTAGTTTACAAATATTCTGCCTGACAGATGAAAGGCATCCGAAACATCAATGTGGATTTAGATTTTTGTGATATTTGGAATTATACCTGTATAAATTCAGCCATTGTTACATTTTGATTCCCTCTGAAATATATTCCAATAAGCTATGATAGCAAAATCAAAATCTCACATTATTTGATCGTGGTATTGAGAGGATATATACTAACCAAAATGCTATTGAAAGTTGCTTTTTGACTATTATCGACTTTATGAGAGCATCGGAATTCGGAAACTCTGTTGTCACATGTCTAAGGGTATTAAATAAATTTGATTTGATCAGTATGTGTCGCCATCAAAACAAACACTTGTGGATCCTGTGAAACCACTCTCCTTGATAATCCTGGGACATGGGACTAATATCCCCAGTTCAACTCCGAAGGTGTAAGTGATACTTTAATTAATGAAAATACACGCTGGTTGACATTAGGCAAGTAATTCCGGTGAGTGCGAGTGATTTACTAATCCACTCGTGTGTGAAGTGAGAGCTGTTTAGTTGAGTGGTTTAGTAGAAGGGCAAGTAGGGTGGATGAAATGAAATGAGTGGCAAACGACCGATGTCTCCACTCAATCCACTTCCCTACGCCGCACGTTCACCTCCTGGAATGGATATCTACGTGTTCTTAGCCCAAACAACATTTCAAAATTCTTGAATTCATAGATTGTTGGATCTACCCTTTAGGCATAAGAATGCATAAGCATCTAAAATCCATATACCAGTGAGTATGGAATCGACATAACTCACAAAAAGTTGGCAGAATGCAGAGACAAGGATGGGATAAATAAAAAAGACAGAACGATAAATACTTGGGTAATTTAAAAAAAAATATAACTCTTTGTTAAAAAAAAAAAAAAATCATTCTGTACATTTTCTACCAACACTAAAATGTTTGATGGGGTACATTGTTGTCCTTGCTCGTCTATCCCGGTAAGTAACCCGTCCTCAGAGATGAGTCCAGGTTAACCCGCGATAGACTATCTGGCACACTTGGGTAAATGTAGTATTTGTTTAATTTGTTTTTTCATTATTGAAAGTGCTATGAGAACAAAGAATCAGTATCATCAAAGAGGAGTATCAACCAGATACAGATTGTGGACCCCAAATGTCTCTTCCAGCTGACCTCCTGTTTCAGGAGACATTCTTCCTAAAATCCGATTAAGATAAAATCCGAATAAACAGTCTTCTTAAAATCCGATTAAGATCCGTGATTCCTGAAGCCAAGTACACTTCACAGATGTCAAAGGTCCTTAGATGCTCAGGCTTGTAAAAAATACTCTTGATTTTTTTAATATAGCGAAGTTAATATTAATGCTATAAGCAGTGACAATTAATAAAATAGGAATATACTGAATATTAGTCAGATTAGGAAAAGTGTCGCGACTTAGTTCCCTCCGGTGCAGCTAGAGGCAGGTACGCACATATGAAGGCGACTGAGATCCAAACATGGAATCAATGATTCCACGCGCAGGGATTAAATTATAAGAAATGTTTGAATTAGATGCTATTTGGTAACCGTAATAGTTAATGCCGCCGATTGAACGCGACTCCTAGGCCAGTTGAATTATTTGATCGTCAGCAAAATTTGGAAACTGCAAAAGTAAAATAAAATCAGTAATATTGGATGATTTTAGTTGAGGTTCGGTCAAGTTAGATTTAAAAAAAAATACAAATTTAAAATTCATGATAGGCAGCCCTGAAGATGGCTTACAATGTAGACCGAAACGTTGGCAGATAATCTTTTGTATTTTTAAAAATAAAAAATGTATTTTTTTAAATTTGTATTTTTTTTGGATCTACCTTGACCGAACCCCAACTAAAATCATCTAATAATAATATCTACGGTCAAAAAAACTCTCCTTTTAAAATCAGTATTTCTCGGCTTCAACAATTTTATCTAATTTCAGGCTAAACGTGGAGTCAGTTTTTAATTTAGGTGAGTTTACCTATCGATTATTAAGCAAATAGGCTATACATTTTCCATGCCTCAGGTTAGGATTTGCCCCATTGTACAACGTTTAATTTTGTCATTACGTTTTCTTTATCTTCCAGAAGAGAAGTTTTAATTTATTTAGAAAAATGGTGGCTTTTTTTCTATCAGCTGATTTAATTTCCCTCCGCCATTAGATATATCTATTCATCCTGCTAGGTTAGATGCATTTTATTTTATTTTAAATTAATTATAACAGGTTTGCCGTTTGTGTAAATTAAAATAGGTTGGTCTATTAAATTCCATAGATTCTCAAATAAAGTTATTCCGGCGGTATTTTTTTTTTTTTTTCATAGACCAGAACATAACAAATCAGTTAGGTGGAATTCATATTTCATTGATAGGTGCGCGATATCAAAAAAATTTTTGACAGGCAAAACTGTTGATGGATAAACATGGCGATGGCCTCTCATCGTAACTAATTTTACTCAGAAAGGGGTTGAGTCGTTGGGGGGGACGCCGGTTTCCATCACGTACAGCGCAAGTTTTTACTCACGACTACAAGGGGGTATGGAAAGAATAGTAAAAGTTTCTCTTCTTGAGAAGTATATTTCTCTTCTTTTTTTTTTTCGGGTTGCCATGTCTACTTATAAGCCCCTCCACCGGCTGCAAAGCTTTCCCCTTCTCGTGTTAGTTGTGTTTCAGTAATCCCCCGCAACATTCGGAATGGCACCGAGGAACCCATTCTCCATGCGGGGNTAATTTTTTTTTATAACCTTTATTTATATATTACATTCTGTTAAAAATAAATAAAAATATTTTGCAATTTGATAACCAGTGAGGAGAGGAGGAGACCAATGACACTACTCTCAAACTATTTACAGACTATGTCCCCAGGAGGTCACGGGCTATATTCGTTTGAGTCGACGGGGAGGGTTGTAGGGGTTGGAGTTCGAAGACATGATCTGTGCTAGTGGATTAGGATGGTATGGCAGTTTACTGTGGAAAGGGCTGAAGCGGGAAGAAATGAGGTCTCGAACAAAAGAGATATTAAGATCGTGGTGAAGAGAGAAATTGGATACGTAATAGAGAACGTTTGCGATTATTCGGAGGGTTTTGGGTTGAAAGGACTGGATTCTTTGGATGTTGGAAGGCTAGGCGGCACCCTAGATTTCTACTCCTTAAGTCCAGATTGGTTGTAGTAATGCCTTTTAGAGCGTCAGTTTGTTTTCTAACGTGAGATTGGATTTCTTATTCATGAGTCTGTGTAGAAGTCCATCTCGCCGATTGAGTTCTTGTCTTTTAATTTTAGTATGTTCACCCCATGTAAATCATGAGTTCAGATGGAACACAAGGTAACGAAAGGAATTTGAATGTGGTAAAGGAATATTGTTAAATTTCACAATTTCAGGGAATTTTTTTTTCCGCAGTTGGAAATTAACTTGAACGCATTTTGCTTCATTGACGTTCCCTCTCGACTTCATGATAGCCCTGAAGATATCTTACTATGTAAGCCGAAACGTCGGCAGATAATTTTTTTTAATTCACTTTTTTTTTTTATAAATTTGTATTTTTTTGGATATACTTTAAGTTAAACCCCAACAAAAATCATCTAATAGTAATACCTACCGTCAAAAAACTCTCCATTTAAAATACCAAGTGTGTTTTAAAATGTAAATTGATATTTAAAAAAAAATATTTTAGGTCCGGAATGCTTCCTGGGCTGACTATAAAAGGATTAGAAATACTAGATTAAATTTTAGGTTAAATTGAATCCCTTTAAAAGGGTCGGACTATATATTGTGTAATTTTCGATTTTGGTACATGTTCGAAATTTATAAGAATATGCATTTTAAAGTTCTAAGATGAAGAAGAGACGAAAATTAATAATTTTACAATAAACATGGCTTTGGCGGATTTTAATTCTTGCGACTTGTTTATTTATTTTTAATCATTATTTTCCCAATTTGGTGAAAAACAACAATTTCTCCATTCTTCAACAATTTCTTCTAGGAACTATTCAGCCTATTTTTGTGCATACTAAAAATGGGACTTACATGATGTGATATTTTACAGATTTTTTTTTTTTAATTGCTTTGAAATAATTGAGTGGTATTATGGCTTTTTAGAGCCCATGGTCCTGGAAGGAGTCTGTGCTCGTGTGTTAAATGGTGTCCTAACCCCCCTTCCCCCTCCTTTGGCAGACAGGGTGGGGAGTCGGCCTGGAAATGGGCGCCCTCCAGTCTGCTGGGGATCGAACCGTCTGCGGGCGCTCCCTCTGAGTCAGCCGTCAGCGGGGTTTGTGCGCTTGTCTGATGATGAAGATGCAAACCCGAAACGCGTCGGTCCGATAACAGGCCGTACAGCCTTCCTTATCTGATAAGCTGGGCCCGTTGACAGCCCACGCCCTCCTTGGAAATCCTTATCGCCCTCTTCTACACAACATATGTGGAATATATACCAGAGATACTGAGAATGAAATGAATCACACGTACTCTACATTATATAAGAATTGGAATGGAACTAACAGTTTGAAGGCACGAAGTGTATTCGATGCGCTGTCGCACTGTATACACAATTCCAACAAGCAGTAGCTTAAGTGAATAAGAGGCGTATTTATTTTCATTTTTTAAAAGTATTTTTGAAGTCGAAAATGGATAAAATGCTGAATGACACAAGATGGAAGATCGCCTTGACTGTCTAAGTCGTAAATGAGGGGCCCAATGGAGCCTCTCTTACCTACATTCTTAAATATCAACCAATATCTAGAGCTTTGATAATATGTAAAACTTAAACTTTGGATAATTAATGTCTGTACGTGTTCCTGATTCGTGTAGCTCCAAAATTATTGCTCAGTCTTCAAACCAACCTTCTCTTTACTCAGTCTCCTTATGCTCCAAGCAATTATCATTTAATAGCTAAAAAGGCCTTCTGTTACGTCTTGATGGTTTCAACTTTTAATTGCAAAATGAAAAAAAAAAAATTTGTTTGTAATTTGTTGTAGTATCAGTTTTTTTTTATTTAAATAAATTGGCAGATAAAATTTAGCTATAATGCCCTTTTGGAATCTGATTTATCGTAAAGTAATCTTAGCATCTATGTGTCACGTCTTGCTTATCTTTATACAGATTTGGAAATCAAGCTTTTCGTGCAAGTAACGGGATGGGACTTTGGAAAAAAATTCAACTGATACCCTCCGAACTGTCTTTATAAATATATCTCTAAGCACTCTAATGTCCTCAATTTATATAATAATGAGACCAATAACTTCAACCAATTCGTTAAGTCGGGAGGAAAAGGCGAGTTTAAATAATGATCTAATTTTAAAATAGCCAATACTTTGGTTACTGTTAGAGATGAATTCATTATTCTACATTCTCCATTCAGACCTGAAGAAGCCATCACATGATGTGCGAAAGCTCGGCAAATAACACCAATTTGACACGGTCTAACCCGGAAGAAGAAACTGTACATACATTTGACAACCGTGGAAGCCTACGTTAACATACTGTTAGAGATACGAAAACATTTGAGAATGTAATTTTGTGTATTAGGCAGGGCTCCTTCTTTTTTTTTCTTTAAAAATGGCTTTTTTTTGCTTACCCTTGAAATAAATAGTTTTTTGGCTAATTGGATGAAGAGGAAATTGTGTTTAGATGGAGACCAAAATTTATTTATCGGCTACATGTAATATTCTCACGTTTATTTTTACGCTATTGTCTTCTATGTCCTTCAAGATAATAATCTGTTTATATTACTCAGCTCCTGAATGACGGACTGAATATATAATATAATATGAGTGAGGGAGAATGTAATATGTACAAATTTACTTTGGAGAAAATAATGCTTAGTTTAAAACAACTAAAACATAGTTTTATTAATAAAAACTATTGTTAC
Organism: Oncopeltus fasciatus; assembly: GCA_000696205.2. Taxonomy (NCBI): domain Eukaryota; kingdom Metazoa; phylum Arthropoda; class Insecta; order Hemiptera; family Lygaeidae; genus Oncopeltus; species Oncopeltus fasciatus. The sequence goes on from KZ809852.1 coordinate 32,380, forward strand.
CTTTTATTTTTTTATCCAAAATTTCCCGGTGAATATTGCATTCAGTTAAAATATGTCTTTGATGTCTCCTAAACTAATTCTCGTAATGGCTCCATATTTAAGTTGATGGGGTGCTTTAAGACCCTCCTTTTTTAGGAGTCGAAATTACTGCTGCGTTTGGCAGGTGCCAATCACCTGGGTCATTAGGAGGTGTACAAGATGCCATTAAAATTTCCATATTTTTTTCCCTTAAAATTTGAAGTTATTGCATACTTGCTTCCAGCTACTTAATGAATTTCGAAGGAATAGAATAAAAAAATCTCCTGCTATCTGGGCCGGTGCACTTACCAGTTATGCTACCAGGACGCCCTAGGTATCTCATTAAATTCCCTCTACACTAGCGAGAGCCTAACCCACGAGAAAGACGAGATTTTCGTCTTAAACTTGAAGGAGCTAACATTGTCAAACTATTTGTCGACTCTCGTCATTTACTTTATTTAATTTTTCTTTATAAAAATTTTTATTTGGTTGTGGTTTTTTATCCCATGTAAATTTTAAACAATTAATGTGAGGGGATAGAATAAAAAAATCTATCTGTACCAGCCAGGAATCTAACCAGGATCTCCTGCTATCCGGGCCGGTGCACTTACCAGTTATGCTACCAGGACGCGCTAGATATCTCATTAAATTCCCTCTACACTAGAGAGAGCCTTTTTTTTCTTCTTTTTTTTATTCTATTCCCTCTCATTAATTGTTTAAAATTTACGTGGGATAAAAAACCACAACCAAATAAAATATTTATAAAGAATTTCGAAGGCTTCTTACCCAGGCCAAATTTGTTGTTCATGTTTGACTTCCTTCTGAAATATATTCCAATGTAAATTACAATGTTCCTCCCCACCCCCCGAATCTCAAAATGGGTCCATTTGTTTTCTCTTCCGTCAAAACGAGGCTACATTACCTATTTGTGGCACAAAGGTTGGAAATGCGATGTGTGAATGGGGGACTGTAGATCAAAGAAAAGCCATTTTAGTAAACCGTAAATCTATTGTGGAAATCCCTTTGTCCAACACACCCTTTCAATTCCCGCTAAGGTCTTTCTGTTCCCAGCTTTGGTTTTTAATCTTCTACGGGGGGTCGAATCAGTTTATCAAAAACGATGAAAATTAACCGAAAATAAATTAATTTTTAATGTGGTATTCATGAATTATGGTTCCAGTGACTAGCTATAATGATACGCCTCATTCATGTGGCTGTTGGCAACGATCCATTTCCTTATAATAGATTTAATGTGCTGGCACTTGTTTTAATGAATTGTTAGGGACGTTTATTTTGCCTGTAATAAATCTTAATGACAATGAAAATACATTTTTAAGGTAGACAGCCATTTTTCAATCACCGAAACAATATTTTCCTGGTGTATATCATTAAATATGTAAACAGATAGATAAACAGAAGTGTATTAATTTGTCCTGGATCCATCTTGTATTGTTTTTTCTCTCTTATTTCCCTTGTTTTCCCTCATTGAATATTCTTGTCACGATTTTAATTTTCATATTCTCTTTGTTTTAGAATTATTAATTGTATTTTGTCCATATTTTTGAATTAGGTTATGATTCTTGAATGAGTAAACTCACGCCACATTCACTAACAGTTCTTTGTCACTGTAAACATATCCGTGGGATATTCTTTGAGGTCAGAGTTAGTGACTGGAGTTAAGTATAGGTGAGATAATAATTCCCGAAATTACCTGCCCCGAAAGTAATAAATATTGAATATCGATGATTTTTTTTCTTTTGACAAACTATTAATTTAAGAGAAATAATGAAAGTATATTTTTTGATTGGTAATGATACTTTACAGGACATTTTCTCTTAGGAAATACATGTTTTCCTTTGTATCTTGTCCCCATGGGTCTCCAGGGTACTAATCCTCTTCTTTAGAAATAACTCTTCTCTAGATAATTATAATGTCTATATTTACCTCATATGAGTATTTCTAAAACTTACAATCACTTTTCTTTCTCAAAAAATTTTATTTTAGAATGCTAATTAAAATGAATATGATTTTTTTAATTGCTTGTAATCTTATTGTGAACAAACAAGCCCTATTGCGTTGTAGATCTAAGGGATTTCAGCTTTAAAAATTAAGAGTACTGAGTGTGTTGTTTAAATATGGCTTGTTGAATGAGCTTTTATATATATAAAGTACAAGCTACACGAGTTGCGCCAAGTAAAGAAACGACAATGTCCCTATTTAATTTAGTATATATTTAATTGTTTAACCAATTATTTATTAGTTAAGGTTAAGAACTCTGCCGTTTGATATTATTTGATAATACTATATAATATTTTGAAAGGACCCCCTTTGACAGTATTTGATGAAAGTTCCTATGAAAATAATCCTTCAAATCAATAATTTCTTGGGAATTGTTATTCATGCATAAAACATTCGTTTTCTTTGCCGAAAACAATGACCTTGTACGGTCATTGGCTAATTCTGGTTCTAAGTCTCTGGAGTAAATGTGGTCGGCGATAAAGAGATGTATGTTCTAACCGATTGATTGCCATCCGAGAGTTTCATCCAATCCTTATTTCCCCCGCAGAAATCTTAAGGACATTTCACACCTATTTTTTCATCGGCACGTCTTGAGTTAACCTTTCTCATTGCAATGCCTCTCAATCTATTTCATCTGCAACGTTTCTCGATTGCCACCTGGCAATCATGATGCAATCCAGTCAGCCAATGGTACTTCTCTACGGAATTCTCTAATGAGATTCCATGGAGGAGCGTAAATAGCCAGGGTGAAGACTTTACGCAAGAAGGTAAGTACGAAGCCGATAATGATTGGTTGGTCAAAGAGAATGCGTGTATTGTTCTGCACTTCTTCTGGGCTTTCACTTTCCTGGCCACTCTGACACGAAATGGAGGAGTTATGTCGAGTTTCTCTCACTCTAAGGAGATTATGACGGAGAAAGACGTAGGCTTACACGGTCTCCAGCAATCTTGAGAAATACTTCTTCCAGGCTTGTCCAAGTTACCAAGTTGCCAAGATTTCGCACATCATGTGACGGCTTCTTCAGGGCTAAATATAGAATGAGGAGAATCACAGAAAGCTTGGCGAAAAGTAACTTTACTACATGATCAAGCCCGGAAGACGTTTTATGAAAGAGAGGGTTATTTGACAGCAGTTATAATCACTGCAGCTTTTGTTTTGATTTTGTTTTTGTTTTTTTTCTTTCCAACTGCGTATTCTAAAAGTTCTTTAATACTATTTTTTTCCTCCAGTCATTTATTGAAGTTGGTTGCATTTAAGAGAAGTAGATATTTAATTTGTTTGTGGTTTTTTATTCCACGTAAATTTTAAACAATTAATGCGAGGGAATAGAATTTAAAAAAAATCTTTTATTCTACTCCATTTCATTAATTGTTTAAAATTTACGTGGGATAAAAAATCACAACCAAATAAAATATTTATAAAGAAAAATTAAAATCAAGTAAATGACGAGAGTCGACAAATAGCTTGACAATGTCAGCTCCTTCGAGTTTAAGACGAAGTTCTCGTCTTTCTCGTGGGTTAGGCTCTCGCTAGTGTAGAGGGAATTTAATGAGATATCTAGCTCGTCCTGGTAGCTTAATTGGTAAATGCACCGACCAGGATAGCAGGAGATCCAGGTTCGATTCCTGGCTGGGACAGATAGATTTTTTATTCTATTCCCTCTCATTAATTGTTTAAGAGAAGTAGTTATCTTCTTTCAAAACAGCATTTAGTCGAAATCAAATAAATCATTTGATTAATCATCAAACTATTTCACTGTTAACCCTTCATAAGTTTAGAATTTGTTACATAAGTAATGTTAAAAATACCTTAAAATTTATGATTAAAGAAAATTGAAAAATAAACTTTTAATGAATTTCGAATAATTGATACATTGCAGTTTTTGTCAGACTATATTTTCAAAATGTTTTTTAATGACCCTACATTCTAGTCACCGAAAATGAGTCACTAAAATCGTATACATATGTGTATGTGTGTGTTTGTGTGTGGGTATGATTTTAATGCTAGTTTTTGTGCTAGTTCTAGTCCAAATTATTTTAATGTGTATTAGTTTAAATCTAGTGGTTTATAGGATAGTTCCTATCTCATCATTAATTGTAATGTAACCCAGAGTCAGGGTTGACCGTGTCAATTATCTAACATTAAAGAGATTAATGTTAGATAAATGACACAGTCAAATCTGACTGTCAGTTTTAATTTGAAATTAATGATGAGTTAGTTATAATTCTATAAATCAAGTGAATTCAAATAAAACCCTTTGGATAGGGCCGTAATGTCGAAACATGTCAGGGAATGAATTAAACATGAATTAAAAGCGTTGGTTCAAATTTGAATTAATTAAAACCTGGATGCTAATTAGGCTACAAATTACATCTATAAGAGTCATAATACATGATACACACACACACACACACACAAACACACACACACACACACACAGATATATGATTAAAAACTACAGCCATGAATACTAACCTAAATGTTTAGGACAATAAAAAAAAAAAAGTATTATTTTCTCGAAATTAAGCACGTTCATAAGACGGAAAGAACTGAGGTTTTAGGGAATTTACTTATGCGGTAATGAACGGGTTTTTTTTTTTTGTTGGCAGAGTCAGTACGAGAGGATATGGCGAGAACTTGGATTTATTTGTATTCTCTTGACTTAGTTGTAAATCTGAAGGCCTATGGATAAGTCTTCATTAGTCTGGACATGGAAACATGGAAAATGTCGTTATATTCTTTAGAATTTTCCGTTTTTAATTTTGATATGCCAAAGAATATTTTATTTATCCACTTAAAAAAAAGTATGCCTTTATAATATCATTGAAAACATAAAGAATGTTTGAGAGTATACGTTTATTTTTCTATACTATTCTATGCCCTGAACTTTATAATATCTATTAATAATAATAATGATGATTTGCCATATAATACTGACCTATTCCTCTTACATTGCAATGGTTCGATTTTAGCAAATAATCTTATTTTCAATCTAGGAAACTTTAAATACCCATGTGTAACAAAGATATATTTTAGTGACGAACTTTTATAACGTGTTAGGTTTGGATTGTCTAGCAAGCCACTAATTGTTTGATATTGGATTATTTTTGATATTATATTGGATTATAATTTTTAAATTAACATTACGATATTATGTTTTTATAGATACATTATAATAGAAATCCTTAGAACTGGACTTAATTCCATTTTAAAAAAAATTAAAGCATTTTATTAGAAAGGTATATTTGACTAAATTTTATTAATAACATTGAGAACATCAGCCAATTAGTTAAATATGAATACATTATAAGAATCTCATTAGGGAATTGTCAAAAGTATAACAACTTATTTATTCATCTGCTCATATACAAAAAAGTAATATAAAGATATTAATTTGTTGTATATGAGCAGATAAATGTATTCAGATTCACCTAATAGCCTGACTTGTGCAACATATAATTAATATAAATTATTCAAGCATACCTTTATAATAAAATGATTAAATGAAGTCTCAGAGATTTTCGTTGCTGTAATAATTTATTCCTGTTACTTCACTCTAGACAGATTTTACACAAGAACAGTACTGTAAGTGTACTTTAATAAATGTGAAGTAGCTAATATATTCATGAAGATTGAATTCCCTGAAGTGGGAACTGTTAAGTGGTATATGAGGTCTTGTATAACTCATACTTTGGCATTTAACTCGCCATGTTCGCCAGATTTAATATCCTTTTCTCTACATCTGCCTTGTTCTTCCTTTCTCTCTGCTCATCCCCCGCCCCTTCCAGCCCTACACCCCCTCCCCTCACTCCTGTCTTCTTTATAACGCCTCTTTTCATTTCTCTCTTTCTATTCTCCTCCCACTCCCACTCAATCTTATTCTCCAGCTCACCCCTTTCTTCTCCTTACCTTTTCTCTCACTTTAACTTCCTTTCTCCCTCCCATCCACACCCTTCCTTTACCATCTTTTTTAGTCCTGTAGGAACCACCTGAGGACGGCCTCTTGACAGATTTCTTTATTATAATTTAATTGTACCTGCGAAAAGTTTCCTGCAAGTATTTCTTGCGCTGAAGTGCCACAATATTTAGTTTAACGCAATGTAACTGAAGACCCATACATTTAGTAACAATAAGATGCTGTCTGTAGTTAGATATTGTAAGATAAATACAACAAGCAAACCAAAATCATACTAGTAATGTTCTGCTTTGATTGAAGTACGTATCCTAAATATAAAATATTATAATATAATACATAATACTATTCATTCAATGGTTATGTTAAAGATAGTCTCCTTTGCGTGTCATTTATCTTGAACAGGAAGTGTTTACTTGCGGAGGTATGAAAGATAAGCGGATTCATATTATAAGTACATATCCTCGAAACCTGTGGAAGAGAAAGAGGTAGTCAGGATTTATTGGTATCGATGTGTACTGACAGATAGAGCTGTAGTGCATAATAAGCTGGATAAACATATCCTGAATTTGCAGGGTCAAAGGGCTCAAATAGTTGAAGTAGGGATAGATGAGAAGGTCCTTAAGATAAAACTGTCGCGGGGAAAAGCAGAAAGTGCCAGGAGCTGGCAATATAATTGAAATATGTTTACAAGCTAAATTCATTGAGCTTGTACCCTTTCGTTTTGTCGGTGGAAACAGTTGCTTCGGGGAAAAAGAAAAGGCACAAAAGTCGACATTATTGACACGAATTGTCTTTGTTCAGAATTGTCTGAATATAACTGAATGTGCAGCAATTAAGGAAAATTTATTGTTAATGGGTTGGCATTCATGTCCTTATTAAATAAATAAATTAATAACAATATTCAGTTGATAAGGTTATGATAATCAACTTTGTGTGTAAATTATTTTAGACACAAATAAAGCAATTATATCATTTTCCCAGATGGGAATAGTAGATAATTTTATTCTCTGGAGAGTAAAAAGTAGGAAATTAATGCAAAAAGAGTAGGAAATTAATGTATTCCCTTATTTTATCTCTTCGGATGTGGATTCTTCATTATACTTTCGTCGAGTTTTCTTCATAAAATTCGACTTTACTTCTTAGGTGATGTTCAGGACTCGAGCAATTGGGATGGATTAAAGTGAAATGTTTATAAGAGTGAGATGACAGGATTTGCTGGCAACATAAGGGAGTAGATAGGTAGTAGGGGGATTAGTGAAAACAAGGCTCCAGTGTTAAGGCAATGCTCAAAGGGTGGATTGTGATTAATGGAACAAAATAATTTTAGATTGAGGGTAGTTCGTGGGATGAGGGCGCGGGAGAATTAGAGTGGTTGAAGAGACCAACCAGATGGTTGGTAGGGGTGTCAGAGGGTGGAAGACCACCGTTCGTTGGAAGACAACTTTAATGGTGAACTCTTCAATAAGCTTATTGAGTAATGCATATGAGAGGCAGTGGTAAATAAATCAGTAAGCAAACGATTAGTAAGGAAAATATTGATGATTTTTAAATTCGTAAAACTTCCTCACGACAGTGAATTTCTTGAGAGAAACTACATAGTTATTTGTTTATTTACATACTTCAGCGAACTCATATGGACTTATAAAACTACTTACTCAATTGACTAGTAATTGTTTTGTACCAGAGAATGTTGAATTAGTGACAGAATATACGCAGTTTAGTTCAGCAAACCCAATTAACCGGTTTTAATATATTCCCCACTTTCGTATGGTATTTAGATAAAGTTTTGAAAAAATACCCGATATTATATAAGATATAATATTAGTATAGATTTTTTGTTAGAATTCGGTCAATTGTTCATGACTACAAGTTTGATCTAGGTGGTACGACTTCCCCTCTCGCCTTTATGATAGCCCTCCCTCAAGATGTCTTATGTAAGTCGAAACGTCTGCAGATAATTTAAAAAATGCAGATAAGTGAATTCAAATAAA
>KZ809853.1:26969-38804 GCA_000696205.2 Oncopeltus fasciatus
TATAAGAATAAAATTGAAAAAATTTGCTTAGAATTACATTTACAAGAAATAAAGGCTAGAGTAAGCTTACTTAGATAGACCTCATTAAATTACATTATATAAAGATGAATATTTAGAAATTTATATTTGATAGAATAAGAAGAAGAAATATAGAGAAAGAGAGTATAGAAGTATTAGAGGCCCTTCTAGTGCATTTGCCAATAGCCAATGAAAAATATTGGGCTCTCATATTGAGTAGAGGGAGAGTTGGTGTTGCCTTGGTGTTTTAGCTTATTTTACATTTCCTTAGAGGCAAAATATCTCACTTTTAAGGTTTTCAATTAGAAAAATTCTTCATAATATAATTTTTAGGATACAAATATTTTCAAGCTACAAACTAAGAGGTAATGATATTAATCTCAAAAACTTTTTATCTGACTAGCTATAATTAATTAGCCCTTAAGTCATCATATGCTTACAATATTTAACAGGATAAAAATTATACATTCTTTGATCCCTTTCACTTTTTGAAAGATCAGAGAAGCACCTCTCAAAATGAAGCCTTATTGGAAAGAAGGGTTTGGATGTAGTAAAGCCTATCTAACTGGCCTAAATTTAAAAATCCTCCAACATGAATTACCCATCGTACACTGCATAGTGCATACAAAATAATTAAACTTCTAAGTAAATCATTCAAAATATCTTTCAACAACCAGCATTATATATGAATAATTGAAACAAACTGCCTTGAATAGATGGAATTAAGGAAAATGATCAAATTAATACTAATTAATTAATCTTAATAATAGAAACGAATAATTTTTGGGAAATCTGATTATAATGCTTATGTCTTAATATATATGTGTTAAAAATTCATTAGCTAAGCTATTTTGAATTACATTTTTTTTTAATGGTATATACTCCTAATTGTTAGAAATTGCCAAATACACAATTTTATGCTATTATTCAATGAGTAATTCTATATTCAAAAATTAGTTTTATGCCCCCTGCTGAGATCAAATTAATACCTGGCAACTTTTCTTACCACAAAACAAGGAAGGCTTACAGTAAATATAGTATTAAAACCCTACCCTTATCTTTTCATGTGCAAAAGACAAAAAAACAAAACAAGCCCTTTGGTTGTGTACACTTCTGTTTTTATTTTATTTTTAACATATTTTAGCTAGAAAAATTAGGAAAAATTTTAAACCTGTTAAGCTCAAAGTCAGTCATGTTAAACAAAACATTTATTGTTCATAAATGATAGGGAAGTTTTAACAGACAATCTAAAATATTAAACCAATAAAATGTATATAGACATTAATTGAAATTTAGAACTGTAGTAATTTCATAGATGCCAAACCTAAAATTTCCAACAAGTTGGAAGTTGAATTTTTAAAACATAAAGCCCCACCCCCATTGGTCCAATTTTGTTTAAAAAGAAATCAGCTTTTCTTTCTAGTTTAACACCCAAAATATTTATTTCATCAATTAATAAACCTGTGTTGAGTTTCATTACTCTGAACTAAAAATTATCCTGCAGAAGTGAAAAAATGTTTTAACCACACTTGTACTTACAATTAATCCCCACTTCTAAATGTTCAATTCAGTTCATTGACAAAACTCAAGCAGGACCAGAAATATTGAAAAATGTAGAAAATCTTTCGTTGGGAGAACCTGATTAGCTACATTCCATCGGAATTGCTATTATGGTGTTTAAGCAATCGCTTATGTGGTGATTGTAGTAAATGATTAAATCAAATTTTGTATTTTGGAGTGTGGCAAAATAGATTTAATTATAATAAGCAAAATTAAAGAAGAACCTGGTAACAGGTATTAAAATAATAGTATACTACGGTCATCAAATAAGTAAAATTATAGTTCTTGAAGAATACCATATATTAAGATTAAACATTTCTTAAAGACAACAAAGAAATATCTAGAAGAAAACCTATGATTTCATTTAGGCCAGATATTTCAATTATTGCAGTGAAAAATATAGGAGATAAAAAGGGTATACTCACAAGCTGCCATGTAGAGGCCAGGTCAAAGTTCAGGAGAGAAAACAGATTAAGTAAACTGAATTTTGTAAACAAAAAATGGCTGACTGAATGAAGCATCATGGCTCCCCTCATAGCCTTGTTAAGATAAAACTTCTCCCTCTAACGACTAAAAAAGTAAATGACGAGAGTCTACTACGAATAGCTAGACAATGTCAGCTCCTTCGAGATTAAGAAGATGTATTCGTCTTTCTCGTGGGTTATGCTCTCTCAAGTGTGGTGGGAATTTAATAAGTTATTTAGCTCGTCCCGGCTAGCAGGAAATCCAGGTTCGAGTCCTGGCTGAGACAGATAATTTTTTTATATTCTAATCCCTCTCATTAATTGTTTAAAATGTACGTGGGATAATAAACCACAACGAAATAAATATTTATAAAAAAAAATGTAAATATTCTATTATGAACGTAGTACTGAGTAACTGTTACTTTAATCTAGGAAAATAGTTCTCTTGTTTGAAAGCTCTAATATTTATCGTATCAAGTGATGGTCAATAAACGTGTTAGAATGACGTGTCAGTAGGATCATTGTAAAGAAACGACCTAGACGAGTAAGTTGTTAATGAATGAAAGATATTAACTAATATTTTTTTCATTGATTATTTTATTAACAAAATTATTCACAGTTATAATTCCCTCGTGTAATTAAATGCATATTTTACCATTCCTCTAAATTTCATACAAAAACCTTTCTACGTAAAGATAAATTCTCACACGATTAGTAAAATTTTATTTACGTTCAGCCAGATAATAAAAACGGTTATTTGTGTTTGAAAATAAAATCACTGTACTTTTTTTCTTTTCGGCGCGTCAACTGCTAAGGTCATTGGCGCTAAAATCAATCTATTGACATTAAATTAGCATCATCATCATTCAGGATAATGAGGTACATACAAAATTGGATATATCTTGAATCTGTATATGAAAACTGCTCAAAAGACTGGCAGCTGAGAAATGTAGACTACCGGTTAATGAAGTAAACCACTTATCTGGATTCGCATTTTACTAATAAGGCATATTCAAGATGCTTCCAATAACAGCTGTAAAATTAAGACAAAGATTTGTAATTATTTTCTGATCAAAATTTCCTTCATGCATAAGAAAAAAATTCCACTATGCCTGTGAAATATTAAGACTTCCTACTTTTTTTTATGGACATAAATAAGAATATGATTTATTTGATCCTTAACTCCAAAAATGGATTATTAATTTATTGAAAGGAATAAATTAGCTAAGGCTGGTTCTAGGCCAACTAGGAGGGGAATGGTGCTCAATGGAGCTTCAGAATAACCATGGGAACTCCCAATAATTCACCAAAGAAAAATTATTATGCATGGTTACTGTTAGAAACTTCAGAATCGAGTCAAGAATTTGTACTATATGAGGGGGGGGGGATTTAGTTACATTTATTTCTAAAACAAATTGTTGTGTATAATTAAATAATATACTTCCATATTTTTTTCGATTTTAGAAAAAGAAAAAAAAAACATTCAAAAGAGCCCTTGTTTTTGACTTAGGTAAAAACACTTGCTTAAAAATTAATAATTTAATTTTTAATAGTTATAAATATCTCCAAAAGATAAAAGTAAAAGACAAATTCTCATTTCTCAAGTATGAGGGGGATTCATGGCTAGGTCAACTGGTAAGACGGAATTTTCCTATTTGAATTAAATAGAAGTAACACAAAAACTGATGTGTTTAAGACTGTTATTTCAACATATTACTTCTGAAAAGAAAAAAAAAATTCCTTGAAACTTAATCTCACTCTTAACCAAAACTATTTAAGAAACCCTAATATGAGTTAAAAGAAACTAACGAAGGTATGACTATTCATTTAGTAGTATACCTGTGGTCTCAATAGGCATTTATAAATTATCTATAGAGAGCTATTTTCAATCACTAATGGCAATTTCTATCATGTCAATTACAATCAAAATTAAATATTTCTTCTAAAATTATCAGATTACCAATAGTACATTAAATATCCATGATTGATATAAGCTACTAACAAAAACTTGTTTTCAAGAACTCAATATGTTTTCCTTATTTTCTTTTAAGCAAATTAAAATGCGATACTTCAAAATTAAAGTCAAATCCGTAGATTAAATAAAATTTTATAAAAACCTATTTTACACAAGTTATAACACATAATATTTTTCGGAAAGGAGTGAACCAAATTTGATTTAACTTTTGGATTTAGATATTCCCTCTACTGACTGCTTGGCTAATTTCATATGAGTTAGGTCTGTAAATGATATTGCCATATTGGTTAATTCATTTGGGCTTCATATTTTTTTCTCTTAATTTTTTTTTTTACTTTTTTTTTCTTCTCTACTATATAAATGAGCTAAAAAGTTAGTAGGAAATATAATTCATGATTAATAGGAATTCATTAATTAATTTACTTATTGAAAATGAGGTAGTTAGCTCACATTAGAACAAATTGAGAAATAACACAAGTTTTAAAATAATTTACCCCCTGGTATTAAGTTAAAATTCCTAAATTGGAACAAATAATTGAGAAAAAATAAATATTAGAAATTAAATATGCATGACTTTTCCCCTTATTCTCCAGGATTTTATGGGGTAAAACCTTGGTTTTGCTCAAATGTAACAAGTAAAAATAATTAATTGTTAATATTCTTAACATATCTGTTATCTGGATAATACAAGTATCCACTCTATTTTACACATCCATGACATTGGGGAAGCCTTTATTTAACGATATAAGCCTGTCCAGGGAGGGACAAGAACACACAGTGGGAGGCTTGAGAATCTCAAATGTATCTCTCTGCTTGCTTGCTATTCCTCATAAGCTTATTCCTCTTGAAAAGTGTTTAAGTTCCATCCAAATTTTTGGTTTTGGTGGATTTAGAGGATGAGATCAATAAACCTTTAATGAGAGTAGTCACTAGAAGAATGAAAAAAAAGAGGCCTTTCTTGGGGATAACATATAGTGGCTTCCTAGTTCAAGGTAGGAGACCTAAAATTTTAATAAAATCCTTTGCCATACCATCTTTCAAAGTTATAGAACCATTGGTTTTGAATCTGAGCTAAGTCAGTATTCTGAAAAAGAGTGCAAGTGTTATGAAAAATGAGTGTTAGTGCAATTGAATGTAAATTACAATAATTAAGACTTTTATTCTTAAATCTAGGTTTTCACATAAGACTTCTGTGCAGTGGCCAATGCTCTAGAGTCATTAAAAAAAATTGGCATGTGATAATATTAAACTGTCCTGCAAAGGCCTAGGAGAAAAAAAAAATGGGGAGGGCACTGTTTTGAGGCATTAGATCATGCAATATATAAAGAAATTACAACAGAATTAAGAAAATCTTTTATTTCCATGAATAAAAGAAGGAATTAAGTAACTTATTTATGTCATGTTAGTAAAGCTTAATGGAAATTATTAAGACAGGTGATGTAAGTATATGTAAAGGCACATATCCATTATTATTATTATATTTTATGAATACACTATACTAATGGATGGAGTTAGTTCATTGGGCGAGGAATAGAAAGATTTTTTGGGGGGACTTGGTCTTCAGATATTAGGAAAATAAACCATTCTTTTTTCATTAACAACCATTCAAAACTATTCTGAGTCCTGAAGAATTGGGAGTATTTATTTTTCAATGCCTTAGTATTTGGTTAACATAATTTTCTTCCTCCAGTATTTTTATAGTAACTGACTGATAAGATAACTCTATGTTCATCTCCAACCCTAAAGATGGCTTATAAGAAACTTAAAGCATTTGAATAATTAACTAAATATTCCTGACTTTTACTAATATCTGAAGGGTGAGACCAGACTAAATTTCTCAAATAAGAGAAATGATACTTTTTAAAGTAATATTGATAAAATAATTCTTATTCATTTTTTTATGCTAATAAAATGGGTTTTTTTATTTATATGATGACAGTTTAGCATTTTAAATAAGAAAAAGTCCTTCATGAAGGAGCTGTATAATCTAAGCAGATTTTCCATTTGCATCAAGGATGAAAAAAACAAAACAGAAAATGGTAAAATTTAATTTACAAGCTGGGGAAAACAATAAACAATAAGAGTAAAAGAAATAACTACTAACTTTTGCTGTAAACTGTTGCGGAAGGAAGAGTGGGGGAGGCATTCACCCATTGTAATTACATTCATCAAGTTCTTACTTAACTAGCATTTTATTGTAGAAAGGATAAAGAAATAAATGTTATAAAATTGCATTTTACACCTATTGTTATAGGCTTTTTCAGAACTCAAATAAAAATGAAGATATAAATATAATACGTATTGGGCTTCCACTAAATCCTCCTTTCAACAAAAAATCTTTCAAAAGTTACAGAAATAAGAAAAAAATAAAAAGCCTAGTTAATGAATTGGGTTTTATATTTTAAAATTATAAGGGCCAGCTTAACATAAGAAATTGAATTCTAAGTATCTTTCTCTATGAAATTGTTATTGAATAAAAAGTATTTAAAATTGCATTAAATACCTTTTTAGTTCTATAAATTTAACCCTGAAAAAGCTCAGAGCATGATAAGCGAAAGCTTGTTTTTAACTAAGAAAAAGACACAGTTCCAACTGGAAGAAGGAACATATTTAATGAAGACTAAGTGTGAGTCTAAGATGCCAGTTGCTTAACAGTTTACTATAGAGAATCGTTTTAGTTTGAAAAATAAATAAACATTTACTTAAATCACATTAAGTATTTAATAAATTGGAGAATACACTTTTGCATCAAGACAAAATACATTATTCAGAACTATAAGCATGGTTAAGTCAGGAGTTAAAAATACAGTAATGTAGGCAGAATTTATGCTCATATAGCACTACAATTTTCTTACTATTTTAATACTATTTTTATATAGAGTTCATACATTATTCTTAATGGATTCATAAAATGGTTTTTGGAAAGAAAGTGAGTTTGGTTGTATATTTAAAAACTTGTGGATCCCATAGGCTTTTGCTGAGTAGAGTAATGAAAAATTGACAAAGATGGACATAAATAAGACTAAATAACTAATTCTTTTGACCTTAAAAGTTGGAGAAATCAATCTCAGCAAAGGATAAAACCCCTAAGGCCTGTTTATATCCTTTAAAATGTGAATAGCTTGATTTCCTTCAGGGAAGTCTGTTCAAAATATAAAAATTTATATTGAAAAAAATCTTCTTAGTAAATAAAATCTTTTACATTAAAAAAAGACAAATGAAAAACCCTTATTTAACCCATTTAAATATTTGCACCGCACAAAGGTGCTGAAATTTGATTTTTGAGCAGAACAGCATGATCTAAGGTTCAGTTATTTAGGAGCTGAGAGGATAGATGACAATCTATTTTTAAAAATTATTATTTATAATTTTGGATTTTATGGCCTTTTAATTAGAAAACGATACAGTTTGAGTGGATTATAATATTTTGAATTTTGTTAAATTCAATTTTTGTTTTTCTCTAATGAAGGACACAAGAAAAGAAAATCATCATAACTTAACTTTCACTAAGTTAATTCAATGTCTCGACAATTGCAAGTTAATCTCCATGACTACATGGATGTCACATCAATATTGTGAAAGAGGCTATAATAATAAGTCCCTGAGAGAAAAAAACAAAACAGGTAACCTGCATTCTACACCTCCATTTGCTGTCAGTTTTGTTTGTTGAGCATTGTGTATAAGGAGACAAAATATTTTATGGTTACAGTTACACTCTAGGTCTTAACAGTGAGGTGTATTAAAGATTAATAAATTTAAAAATTTGCTAATTAAGAAAAAAATCCAAGTGAAAATGAGTTGTAAACAGTGGGTGACTGTTTGTTTTGTTCCAATTTGTCATTCTTTTGGCCCCTGACATCATCACTGCTGCTGTCTGTAACATGAGCTCCTTGAAAACTGGTAAGAGAAGAGGGCTAGGTCTTATGATTATATGATGGGAAGAATAAGAGGGAGTGTGATTAAATAGCTAAATTTGTGGCCTTTAATTTTTTTGGAGGGGTATCTTCATTAAAGAAAAAGAAAAAATGGTGGTCACTTATTTAAAAGGTAAATAATATTTTTCTGAATGATTAATTATTGAAAATTAAATGTAAAATGAAAATCAAGTGGATAAACAAGCCAATATTTTAATGCTCTATGAAATTAATTAAAGAATGGTTTATAAGCTACTGCAACTCTACATCTCATTTAATATAAAATAAGAAATATTTTTTACTTCAAAAGTATATGGCATATTGAAAAATAAACTTTTGAAATAAGAAAAAACATTATCTCTGAGCTTAGCCTATCCTATACAAAACATCAATAAGTAACAAAAAACATTTTGATAAATTTATTTTACTCTAAAATAAAAATAAAATACTCTAAAATTATTCTTCAGCACAATTTTTTTTTTTTAATTTTATTTTATACAAATAATCCTAAACCAACTATACAATAATAAGAAAAGTAAGAATCATTGGCTAACAATAAATAATTGAACCTTGTTTCAAAAGGCACTAAGTTTACTTATAGTTTAACTATTTCGCAGTCTACTTTATTTTGAAAATGGTGGGTGATGCTTAACACATTCAAATATGACTTTTAATAACTTTGTAAAGGGATTTAATATTTAAAAAGAAGTATATTCAGGGGAGGAAAAATCAATGGTCCTTTGGGTAAGTGTTGTTTCACTCATTTTGAGGATTTTTGACAGTGAATATGTTAACAAAGTGGATGCAATATTTTCAATGCAATATTTTCAATTTTTGCAGTTCCAGTTCTGCCTAGAACTAGAGCATTGGCACTAAGTGAAACCATCAAGAGAAGATGACAAATTACATCAAGCAACACAACTTTTGCTTACTTTTTTTAATGCATTTAACGACTAAGAAAATTTCATATTCATACATATGAGTTGAAAGCAATAGCATAGTAAATAATTTTTAAAAAACAACATAAATAAAAATTTTGAATTTTAACAAGCAGTACTACTTAATAAGGAAAGAAATAAAGAAGTAATAACATTTGAAGTAGTATACACTTAACAATTCGAATAGATAACAGACCAAAAAAATAAATTTCTAAGGAATTAATAAGTAATTCCCCAACTTTATCTGTCTTATTCATTTCTTGAAGAAATACTTGTAAAAATAAAGATAAATTAAAATTAATGTTTTTGTTAATGATTGGTTTAAATCTTAAAATATATAAATATAAAAAATATCCTCCAACAAAGAAATTTAATAATTAATTATCAATCAATCAATTATCCATCAAAGAGAAATCAGGCTCTCATGGCTTTGGTATGTTTTAAGACTGATACAGGAAAGATTGCCCATACCATTTACAAAGCCAAGGTGCAAGACACAAGAGCCCAGGGATGACCCTGGCTAAATGCGAGATAGGCTTTTGGCTGATTGAAAGAATCATCATACAACTGACCCCCACACTTCCTGTCAGACAAGGGATTGGACCATGATGAGTATAATGATTATCAATGACAGTTGCAGAGTGAATGTTATCTTATCATTAACTTTCTCAAATCTATAAATAAAAATTACAATTATAAATATCAAACTATATTAATAATTTAAGTATTATTAAAATATTACTAAGTTTTACCATAAAATTATGATTTTGGATAAAAGCCTTTATCATTGTAATTAAAAAAAACTAATTTTTACTTGGAAACTATGAACAAAAATATGTTTTCCCAAACTGGTGCTGGTATTATGTAACCTTACAACCATAAAAGTTTAAAATATGGTGAATTCTACCAAATACTGCCTGAAAATATTCAATCTATTTAATAGAAGTCTAAATAGGAAGTTCACTGGGTAGAGACTATATTTTAGAGGAATTAAGTGTGAAACATAACTAGTTTTTAGATTAGAAAAATTTAAATAACCCCATTTTTTTTAAGGAATTGCCATTAAATTTATATTTATATTTTACTACCTCAATTATGCTTTATGAAATTTTGAATGCATATGTTCGTCGAGAAGACTTATGACATTATTTTACTAACATACAAAAAAAATTATATCAATTTTTAATCAATAATAAGATATAAAAAGTTATAAATTATGACTAGCATGAATAAATACAACTTTTTATTATTTTATTATAGAACAAATTAATAGTATAGTTTATTTCGAAACATAACTTATCTCAACAATCAATATTTACAAAACTTTAGTTAAGATATCTCAGGGCTTGATTTTTATTTAATTCTTGATCCAGAATACAAAGAAATTTCCTTTTTCATTTAGTGTTACATATCATACATCTCTCTATGATACCTTACAGTGGAAAAAATTACATCCAACAGTGTCTTTTTTAGTTTTTAAAATCAATAAACAATTTTTTCTATGATCCCTCATTCAAAATCATTTGTTTTTCACATCAGAACTCAAGAACTGGTTTAAATTTGTAATAAACATTCATAAAAATTGTGATAGCTCAATTAATTAGTAAGGAAATAAAATAAACAGACTTTTACCAATCTATTTAGCAAATTCGATTATTTTTTTTGTGGGAACTTCATTGCTTTAAATTGTGTTCAATTAAACTTGAAGAGGTTTTATTTTTATGTGTACAGACTGTTTTGAATAAAGTTTTTGCTTTTTTAAAGTTTGTGCAATTTCCTTATTATATGAATTGTACTTGTAACCATTTTCCCCTCTACTGCAACGTTTCAAATAAATTATTCTTTTGTTGGACTGGCACCTTATTCATTTGCTTAGGAAAAAATTGACTTCTAAGAAATTAAATTTAATAAAAAAACAACTTTTTTTTATTTAGTAACTGAATAAAAAATTAATATTTCCCACAGTATAAATTGTTGGACAAGATCCAGTTTTGCTGAAGCTACAAACTGAAGTATTGCTGTAAAATGAAGATGGATAACAGAAAAAACTATTATAAAGGCTATATTGGTGAAGCTTAAAAAATAAATGTTTTAAAAATAGATAAGCAGTGATAAATATCAAAATATGTTGAAAATATAGGTTCAGAAAGTTTGAGTTATTGCTTATCATCATCATTTGATACAAATAAAAGAAACAGTAAACACCTCTTTTGTTCAACTCCGTGATATTTTTTCCTACTTCAATGTAGCCATTAGATCATTTAAAAAATATACATTTTCTGCAATTGAATATTTGACTAGAATGTAACTAAACTGAGTAATGATTTATAACAACTTCAATTTCTAACTCAGTCGTCAATGATTAGTTTAAGTCACACTATTTTCTAAAATTTTAACTCTGGCCAAGTTCCTTCTGAGAGCAGGTATCTATAGGCTTATCTTTGATATAGAATCTGAAAGTGACTGACTTCGGGAATTCAGTGATGAACCCAATAATACTTTAAAAGTTGTTTTGAAAAAAAAGTTCATACAAAAAATATAATAATTTATTAGGCTTTACTGAACAATTAAAATCATCATAGTTAAAAGTATTTCTCCAAGAAATTGGCTAGCTGATATACACATTTGAAATTTTATTAAACAATGAAAAATTAATTAACATCAAAATAAAATATTGACCTCCATAAAAGAAAGGTAGTTTAGATATAAAACTAACAACAGAAAAGCAACATACATTTTTCCATTATTTTTCTTCTTTTTTTTTTTTTTTTTGCTCAATAAGTTAGGAAAACAAATTGATGTAAGAAAAAATACACAAAACAAATAATAAATATAATTTTAAAAAACATTAAACAATTTTTGTGAATTTTTCCCCCTGCTTTATATTAGGAAATATAGACATGTTACTTTTTCGCAGTGATTTTACATATTTATATTTCACTGAATAAAAAAAAATTAAATAAAAT
>KZ809853.1:39053-66401 GCA_000696205.2 Oncopeltus fasciatus
ATATATATCAATAATAGATTTGTACAGGAGAGAAAAGGATGTAAAATGATAATGAATTAAGAATCTCAACCCCATTTCTCCAAATCATAAAATTAAGCGGAAATGTTAAATTCACAGCCATAACGACAGTTCAGTTCAATTAGTTAAAATTTAATTATTAATTATTTCACTTGGCTTGGACAGAAAACAACCTTGCCACATTCTTAAGTAGTTCATTCTGAGATCCAACATACATATCCAAGTTACAACTTTATACAAACTTGTGGCACTTCAAGCTTTCTCTTCTTAATCAATTTTGAATTATAATAGTGTAATAGTATTTCCTTGTCTATAAAAACTATAACTACAGAGATTTCTTATAACATTCAGCCTATGGAATATACAACTTCTTATACACAGCAAAATTTCTTTAGAAAAATGCTTACAGGCTAAAAGTTAATTTTTTTTCTCCCTCAAGACTGTTATAATTATAATTATAGGTTACCAATTTGGTTGAGATAACATTTGAAGAAACTAAAATTATTTCTCTGGGATAAAAACATGACAAAATTCATGAAAAATTAAACAGTTTCAAATTTCAAGTAAATTTGTTAAAATCAACTAACTGAATAGATCACAGAATTTCATTACTAATTATAATGTCAATTAAAATTCTAAAAATTAGGTAAAATTTCATTTTCTTTCAATAAGTCATGTTTAAATATACATATAAAAGAAACCATGAAAAATAAAGTACTTTTTAACATGTATCTTCTATCTTAAATTTCATTCTTCAAAATATGAAATAGCTCTATTGAAAGTTTGTTGTGTTCCCTGAAAACAGAAAAAAAAGACAAATAAAATTGTGTGAATCATTGGGGAGAGGGGGGGGGGGTGTACAATCTTAAAAACTAATAGTGATGATATATAAGGATTTCAAAGTAAGTGTTTAGATCTAAGCGATACTATACAGTTATCAGCTGACTTAGAAGACTGAATCCACATTACATTAACCTTGAGTGAGTCAAGGAGACACTGGCCTAAATTTAAATATTGGCGATGACACCTAATAGGAAATTAAAATTAAAATATGCATAAATAATTAACAGTCTAGAGATCATCTGAAGGTGGACTTAACTTTGGAGGTATTCTGAGAATAAGTTGGGCTGCGTTAGGCGTAGTAACACTTTTGTAGCTTCTAGCACCCCAATAAAGAGGAAGATGTTGAAAGGTAACCTACAGATAGTTTATTTCAGGCAATTAACCATAGACAGAAGTCCAGAGATCAGTAGAAGACCAGTAGGTTAGGAAAATAACTAACAAGGACTCTTAAGACTTCCATAGCTGAAATGACAATTCAGAGTGAACATCCAGACTACATACATCCGGGCAATGTATACAGTCTGGATGGTCACTATGAACCTACAATGGACCTAGGAATACAATCAGCCACTTAATAAATATGGTCCCAATGATTGTGCCAGAGCTCTTCAATTCAAAAAAGTTTTTCAAAACCTTGACAAAGTTGCCACAAAATTTAGTGATCACCTACCAAGGAACCCAGAAATCATAGAACACTAATGAACCTCCTTCAAGAGGAAAAGGCTGGGAGGCCAAAATTGAAAACTCCTTGATGGAATGAGGATGTCAAAAAAGCTACTAACAAGAAGAAAACATTATAGAAGAAGTATTTTAATCAGAAAACCCCGCAGGAATAAGTAATGTATAAAAACAAAAACACTGAAGCCAAGAATGTCATATTGGCGACGAAGAAGAAATCCTGGAAGAATGCTGGTGAATAATTAGATAAAATCCCACTTGTATATATATATATTAGTTAACAAGCATACTCAAAAATTTACTTCATAAAACATAATGGGCGTGCACTATTACATTACAAACGTGCCTAGATTCAGGAGACCTTGGCTGTCTCGCACACGAACTCATAAATGGATTTATTGCCTGGTAAGTGGACAATGGCGACGTTCACCTTTGAGAACCAGTTATTTTCCTCTAAGGTCCAATCCCTTCTGAGAGTTGTATTTACTTTGCTCCCGCAAATTCTATTCAGCGAAATATATATGACTATCATAAAAATTCTTCTGATTATATTCAAAATGCGAATATGTATATATATATATTAGTTTACTACTTTTAATTCTTTGATTATATCAATAACAACAGAAATAATAATATTAAAATTGATAAACCCCTCCCTTCACTATGTTCCAATTTCAACCACTAAAAAATTTATATTTTCTTTTATTGAATCAATCTTAAAAACAAAATTTCAATTATAGTAAACAAGAATAGGAAGTGATGATTAACAGAGAGATACACATATACACAATTTGAATGATCTCGGTGATGAAATCCACAAATATGAATATATACTCAAATATTTATTGTCTAGTTATAAAAATAAATTAATTAAGAAAAGGCTCTTACATTTAAAATCCTGATTCTTCGTCTTCCGGATTGAGTTTTGGACCACCAGTGCATACTCTGCACTTGCAACAAACAATGCAGGGAGCAGCTAGAAGAAGAAGAGGAGAAGCAACCAGGAGGAGGATTCCAAATCCTGCAAATATCCCGATTACTTGTGTTCTGTGCCAGATAACAGATGCCCTGGAGTGGCCCAGTTTGTTTTTGCAAGGTCCTTTATCATAATGCCGCAAAAGGAAGTCATCCTAAAATTTTAAAATTAGTAAATTAATGGAATAAAATTTATTTTTATAATACAACCAATTACATTCATAGTATTGCCATATATTCAATATAGCAGTTGCTATATCGCATATGTGGCACTATGACATACAAGTATAACTTTTTATTTATTTATTAATTATTTAATCTCCCTTTGAACCAATTAGGGAGGTGCTATTACGGGTAGTAGCCATCCTATACTTAACATCCATAGATCTAGGCAAGCTATTATTTCTTGATAACAGCAGGCCCAAGGCAGGCTTTGAACACAAAATAGTGCCAGGATTGAGATATACAAATGGATCCACTTAGTTTCCCCTATTCTCTAATTTGTACTACTCCTCAGCCCAGAAATATATAATTAAAATTTTAGTATACTCACTCTCCCTCCTCAGAATCATTAAATATAATACATTAATTAGGCACACTATTTAAAAAAAAGAAAAAGAAAAAAGAAGTATATTTACTATTGAAATAAATCTATATTGGTTCTTCATTTCTCTTAAATAATGATGAACTTCATCTCCAATAATGTTTGTGTTTATTTTTTGTTGGACAAAGTCTTCATAAATCACTTAATTAAAATTTAGTTTTGTCGCTATTTGCTATTTATTTCTAACAAAGGATGATTTATTATTATTATTAGGAATCTAAATTCAAACCAATCTGTTTCAAAACTGACGAATCTGGAACAAAACTGGTCTCTGGAGGTAAATAACCTCAATGTCATCTCCAATAATGAAAATAACTATACTATAAATAAAGAAATGGATGATTACTAAATGATCTAAAAGAAACAATCTAATTTTTTTATGTTTTTAGTCTGAGTTCCAAGACTATGTAAAAACAGTAAAATAGTTTAGTAATAAATCTTAAAATATATCTCTTTTAAGTGATAATTTGTTAATAGAGAAAACTCATTCCTTCAAACAGACTTTCAGCAAAACTATTAAAAGATTTAGTAGAGAAGCAAAAAGAATAATGTAAATTGAGTTTATTGTCTTGTGAAAGTCCTTGAAAAAAGTAAGATCAAAAATAAGTAGGACTGATCTTTCTATAATTTCTTTCGGATTGAAAAAAAAAAAAAAATTATTTCCTGTGTAAAAAAAATGTAATATTTAATTTTTTATAGAATCTTTGAAAATGATTTAGATACCTCAAGCTTTAAGTACTCTTTTGTATAATTATTCATACAAAAGAGTACTTAAAGCTTGAAAAAAGGGGCAATCTTCTCTAAATGTGGTATATATTAATTAGCATAAAAAATAAAATTGAGTTACAGCAGCAAGCAAATTAGTTTTAGAAAAATAAATTAATTTAATTTTGTGTCAATAAATTGCGTTTTTAAAAAATAATTAAATTAATTAATTTATGTGAGATTAAATACCACAATGAAAACAATGTTTATAAAATAATAAATAAAAAGTAAATGACGAGTGACCAAGAAATAGCTTGACAATGTCAGCTCCTTCGAACATAGGACGATGTATTTGTCTTACTTGGAGGTTTAGACTCGCGGTTCGAGTGCGGGGAATTTAATAAGTCAACTGGCTAGTCTCAGTGGTGTAACTGGTTAATGCCTGGATAGCAGGAGATCCAGATTCGAGACAGATAGATTTTTTATTCTATTCCCTCGCATTTATTGTTTGTAAATTATTTAGTTTAGTTTTTCACATATTTTCTTATGACATATTGTATATTTAAAGCTCTGAAGATGGGTTACAATATAACCCAAAACTTAGGCAGCTAATAAAAAATACATTACTTTTAATTGTATTTTTTTTTTTTTTTTTTTTTTTTTTTTTTTTTGGCTAAACCTTGACCAAACCCCAAATTCTCTCCTTACAAAATATATTTCCATCAAGTCTAGATCTGAGGCTTCATAGCTTATTATATCTAATATGTAAGTAATGTTTTTTTCACCAATGTATTTTTATATATGTATTGATATGCCTAAAAGGAAGGAATCAAAGTTTATAAATATCCTCTCCAAGATACTTACGTCAAGGGAAGCAAGACAATACCAGCAGAAGACATGCTTGCACCTTTTGCACATCATCTGTGCACAGCCCTCATCTTTCTCAATAGGGACTTTGCACATAGGGCAACACTTAATGAGGTCGGAGTCAAAAGGTATTCCTGGTGGGCCAGGCGAGGCTTGTGGACATGGACCTGATGGGTGCCAAGGACCACGGCAGAGGGAGCAGAACTCCTGACGACAGGTTGGACATGACACCCGAGAAGGACCTGGAGATACAGGACACACTGTCTCGCAACCTGCAGATGGACACCAGGCCAACCTCACATCCGAATCTACCTCTAGAGAATAAAACAAACAAAAACATCAATTTATGTAAGTGATAACTCTCTTGGAGATACAAAAGCACTGGGATAGCAAAAAATATAAAGCTCAA
Organism: Oncopeltus fasciatus; assembly: GCA_000696205.2. Lineage (NCBI taxonomy): Eukaryota > Metazoa > Arthropoda > Insecta > Hemiptera > Lygaeidae > Oncopeltus > Oncopeltus fasciatus. Next base: position 44,153 of record KZ809853.1, read on the forward strand.
TGCACTCATCAAAATTACACAACAAAATAATAGATGTAAGCCTTCGACAGTTTAAGCAATTTTAACCTTGAAAGTTTAATCTACTGAAACTTTCTAACAGTTAATAAATAAAGTTTGTGAAAAAATTGGTGACAATTTTATGGAGAAAACTATCATTTCAAATGGTGCAGCCATTTCTGAGAAATTTAATATTCAGAGCATGGAAAAGGGAAATGGTTAATTTTTCTAAAAGAAGATAAACTGTTATAATCGACCTAAAAATCGAACTTGTAACCCCTGCCTTACAAATTTGGAGCTCTAATTTTTAAGACAAGCAGAGTCTGAAAACTAAGTTTAAAAAATGTCGTCTGCTATAAACAATTTTCACAGTAACCATCACCATATTCTTCTCAGGGACTTCAATGCTAGGCATACCCTATGGAATTGCTCATCCACCAACCCCCTCGGCACACACATAAGGAAAACCCCGCTTGGTGTCGTACACCCGGGATCTTTTACATTCAGACATGTTAGAGACCCGGGAATGATCTCCACAGTAGACCTCTTACTATGTCTCATCATTATATCCCGCATTATATCACAGGTTGCACCGCTCTTCCGCTCAGCACATCGGACCATCGCCTCGTCCTATACGAGTTCGTTGGAGACATCCCTCCACCAACAAATCGAAAATTTAAATTTTTTGATGCCAACTGGAAAGAGTACAAGGAAATCATAACAAGAATGATTCCGAACATCACCACCTACAGGAAGAAGGAAGAGATAGATGTTGTTGTCGATACCCTTACTGAGACAGTCAGAACAGCGGCCGAAGCCTCGATCCCCATGTTCACCCCAAGACCCAACAAACTCAGAACACCTCCGGAGCACATCCTGCAACTGATAAAACAGCGGAATAACACCAAAAACCGCTTCTTCAGAAGCAGAGACCCCACTCTTAAACCGGTCATAAATAGCATGACCCACCAGATCTCCAGACTCATGACCGACTGGAAGACATCCCTGTGGCATGAACAGCTGAGGAGAACCCATGGAGATCACAGGCAGCTATGGCGACTTGTGAGGAACGGCGTGAACAAATGTCGGACCGTCCGCCTCCACAACGGTGACAACCTGCTCACCAATGAGGAACAACCAGAGGCCCTAGCAAACCACCTGCATCAGGGAGACAGGAGCAGGACAGTTTCGGCTGCCAGCGCTAGGCTTCCCATAGTACCACTCCTGCCCACGGACGAGTCGCTTACTTTCGCCACCCTCCAACAGATGGATTCCTGTCTCAGCAGGACCAGAGGACAGCGCTCCACCGGGGACGACATCTCCTACGTCTTGCTGAAGAAGCTCCCTCATATCGGCAAGATGTACCTTCTCAATATCATTAACTCTTTCTTCCGACTAAAATATTATCCAGTAGGCTGGAAAAGTGCCACTCCTAAAACCAGGCAAATCCGGGCTCGCCCTCGACCACTACCGACCTATTAGCCTCCTATGCCATGTCTCAAAGGTATTCGAGAAGCTGATTCACAGCCAGATACTAATACACTGTGCTGCAAATAACCTCATACCTCAAGAACAAACCAGCTTCATGATAGGAGTTACCTGTTTACATCACGTCGCCAAGCTGGTTCAGCACACCTCCGAAGAAATGAAGAACAACAGAGCGACGGCCTTCATCTCCCTGGACTGCACGAAGGCGTTTGAATGCGTCTCGCACAACCTCCTACTAAGACCGATGCAACACTACGGCTTCTCCGAGCAGATCGTCGAGCTGATGAGGGAGTACCTCAGCGGACGGACTTTCTCGGTGAGGGTCAGTGACTGTATCTCCACCCATAAACCCACCACCTCAGGAGTACCACAAGGGTCAGTATTAGGTCCAATACTATTCATATTATACACAGCTCATGTGGTATGTTTACAATTTCAGGGTGTACAAATGGCTGCCTATGCTGACGACATCAGTGTCTATGCATCGAGTCTCAACACAGAATGCACCCTGCTCAGGACCCAGGACACCTGCCAGCACATCCTCTGCGAGCTCAACAACATCAACATCCAGGTCAACCCTGCCAAGACTGACGCCGTCATCGTGTGCTTCAGGAAAGGCAAGAAGGGCAGACTCCCCACCCACTTCACCATCGGAGGACAGCGGCAGAGGATTTCCACTAGGATCACCTACCTGGGAATTCACCTCCACCGTCATCTGATCTTCACCTCTCACGTGAATGCACGCATCAAGCATACATAATTGAAAACCTACAGGTTACACCATCTACTACGCTCCCAGAACTTGTCACTTAGACCTAAGTTACAGGTTTACAAAGCAGTTGTCAGGCCGACACTGCTCTACGGCGCACCCCACATTAAGTGGTTGGCTCCATCCACGCTCCAATCACTTCAGTCCTTCCAAAATGGTGTGCTACGGAAGATAGTCTGTGGGACCTCTCTCCAGCGCGCCAAGACCTACTACATCCACGAGGAACTTGAACCCCCCTCAATACGAGACACCCTGCGTAGGAGGCATGTCAAGTTCTATGACAGCCTTAAAAACTGCCTAAATCCATTGTTCAGGGATATAGTGCAACCTCCATTACCTGGCTGTTGGCAGGGATCTGAGTCTACTGCCGACTACATCGATACAGCGGAGGAGTCTGATCGCTATTAACTATATTTTTTGATAGAACTTGTTTTATTTATTGATCTGGGATTGGTGCCATTTAGAAAAAGGCATTGAGCATGGGACGGACAGGTGTCCAAATGAATGAATTGGCTTATAACAGTGTTTTTAATAACTTATAACATTAAAAACTACAAAGTATTGAACTCATTTTTATTGAATATACAAGGTATGGCTATTAAATAACGAGACTTATGATGATATGACTTATGACACAGAAACTAGCCAAAATAAAAACTTTATAGTTCCCAAAAATGTTTTTATTTAAAAATCATTGAATGAATCCCGACCATTTTCTCCACATTTAAATTCAGAATGTAGTTAGAGCAAGTCCATCTGAGACACCTAATTAAATATAAGCAAGATGATCAGATGATCTTAATATTCTAAGAAAAACAAAAAAAAAAAAAAAATCAAATCCAAGAACTAAAGAATACAATTTAAGAATATGATAATAATAAAAAATTACATCTTGCAACTTTCATTCTTTAAAATTATTTTCTATAGCTTATAAAAATGAAGAAATTAACAAAATATCAAATTTTGCATTCATGACAGGTTGGATCATTATGAAGCATTAAGAATTCTTTTCGGAAAAAAAAATTAAAATTAGAGTAATACTGATACTGACTAATGTAATATATCATTTAACTCATTTATATTATTTCTTTTTGGTAACTAATTGCATTGTCTTTATGTCTTAATGACATCAATAAATTAAAATTGCCATTTCAGAAACAATTAAGCAACTCACACTTAATTTTTACACTTTTCACAAATTAGCTATACTTAAAAGCATTCTTTTGACTCTAAAAATGTTGCTGTAATACAAGAAGAAAATATAATTAAATGTAGATTCATCATAGATTTATGAAGATTTATTTAACCAGAACACCAGGTAACTCCAATATAATAAAATCTATGAGAGCAAAATAAATGTATTTTATGCCACTTCTGTTAACCAACAAAACTTCACATTAATTTCAAATTCCTTATTATTTTAGCACTAGTAATGCTACTAAATGATAAATGAAATACAATTCTAAATTATCTACTCTATTTTATAAACTGCTAAATCCCCCCCCCCCTCTTTATTATTAATTACTTTTAATTATTTTCCCTCAAATTTTCATAAAAACCGTTAATAACACGATCCAATGTTATTGACATGCATGCCTTTCGACTTTAACTCCTTGAACCAAAAACGCTAATTGTTAATCAGAATATTTATTAATAAATTATCAATTAAAACTTATCTTAAATAATTATTTACTTACTACTTTTTCTTACAAAGCTCACCAAAATTGCTGGGACAATCCATTTTTAATTCTTTAACTACTCCCATACATTGAACCATTTTATTTTATTATTGGACTATTTTAAATAAGCATATAATTGAAATAAAACTAAATTATTTTATTAAAGGAATGTTGAAAAATAAAATTTATTAAACTATACTGAATGAAAAATAAGATTAATTATTATTAAATAATTGAATCAAGATCAAAATTTTAATTTGTTTTTAAATTGTAGAAATAATTGACACTGCTATAATTAATGTTGGCAAGCAAATCTTAAAATTAATGACAATAAGGCTTGTTATTCACGTCATCATTATCATTTTAAGTTAATAAAAGCTCTAAAATTCACAGTGAAGAATTTCTATATAAAAAATCATAATAATCAACCTTTATTCCTTCTAAACCTTCTGTGCTTTTCCATAGTATCAGCATTGACTAGATTCTCAATCTCCTGCAAGGAGAGAACACCTCGACCTTCACACATGGCATCAGGACAAGAGATTTCATATGCACCTTCTGCTATCTCAAATTCCACATATGCCTTCATGCACTGTAAGAAACAACAACCAATATAAAACCAAACTTGTAAGTTACATTTGCTTACACATAATTAAATTTTAAAAATATATAATATCATTAATTTTAGATATCAACTATTATAAATATTTATAACATTTTGCATCTGTTACACATGTTCAACATTTAAAAGGCTGGAGTAATCTCCTTTCTGCATAAGTTTATAAGATTGAAAATTAACTTTATTTTTAAGAAAAGGCATATTGATAAAATAACAGTATTTATTCGGCGAAAAAAAAAGAAGAAAAAAATATCTTTATAACTCTATTGTTCTCCCTTTTATGTACCATGGGAATTTTATTTTACTAGTCTAAATCACATGAGAACTTTAAAGCCGCAACCCATTTGCATTTTACAGCTTTATGTATTTAGTACTACGGTGATCCTATAATTATGAAGAAAACCATCTTGCTCTCTTTGGCTCGTGTCACCAGGGTTCCTATGACACTCAATGGATTAACATATTTTGCAATAAACAATTAAACAAGAGACAAAATAAACCCAAAGTTATAACCCACCTACTTTGACAGAAAGAAAGAACAAACAGTGGAAAAAAATAATTATTTAGGTGAACACAGCAGGCTAAAGAGCTTGGATGTGACATGGCATGGATGTAACACATATATGTACATTTATTTATTTAGGTGAATATGGCAAGTTGAAAAGCTTGACATGGGGTAACAAGCTTTTGCAAGTTTAAGATTTGCTAGTTTATTCTAAATATCCCAACACATATATGTACATGGGATATTTAGAATAAACTAGCAAATCTTAAACTTGCAAAAGCTTGTCAACTTGCCATATTCACCTAAATAAATAAATTCTACATATAAATTCTATTCCAACATATTGAATTATTATTCTCAGTAAAAGGAAACACAAAAAAGCTTCCAAATTTTAACCTTAAGTTTATATTTCATTCTCATGGGTTTTTTACTACCAGCAATGTTTTTATATTTTATTGTATTGCAGTGGCTACATAATTGGAATATAATTAAAATAAAATAATAAAAATGAGGAAGCAAGCCAGATTGGTCAAAATGTAGCTTACCATATTGACAATTTATACCTCTTGTGTTTAATAGGGAAATCCTTTAACTAAGAAATGGGGGAGAAGTGATATGATATGTCCTCAAAATCAGTCGAAAAGAATCGAATTTTAGTAAGAAAAAAATTCTAAATGGATGAAAAATCAATTAACTAATATTATTTGGTGATTTTAAGGTTGGATGCCACTTTAATTTTGAGGTAAATAAAGAAACCAAAAAAAAAAAAAAAATATTAAATAACATGAAAAGAAAAGTTAGTAATAATGACAGAAAAAAAAAATTTTAAAAATGAGAATTAAAAAAAAAGTACATATGACAAAATAAAATTCTGGCTGGTATCAAACCTAAGAATTTTAATTCATAAGTTGAGCACTACTGCCCCATACATATGTGACAATAAGCTTACTTTAGTAGTGTCCTCACACTGTTTATGTTTGTAGGAAAAGGGAAATGTACATAAAAAACACATCATTATCATTAATAAACTGATAATTATAATTAATAAAAGTATATGTTCACTGTTCTTAGAAGTTAATAACCAAAATCATTCCATTCATTTTAAAATCCAATCACATAGTTTTTTTTTTTTAATATTATATTCCACTGTTCAATAAAAAATAAAACTAAGAAAATAAAATTTTATTTATTTATAGGTGTTAACTATTCCTAATAGTTTTAGTATTATGATTGAAGATACTATTTTATAGCATTATTCAATTTAAATTTCATTAAACAAGCACTGTACTAATATAAAGCACTATTATCTTCAATTTAAAGAAGTGGACATATCATACCTTCTATTATCCGTCTTCATTGGATCTGCAAACCAATGAAGATGGATAATAGAAGGTATGATAGTTCTATATTTATTGGTAGTGATAATAACCCTTTAGTTTAAGTTGACATATTTTTACAGCCTTGTCTTTTTTATGTTTGTATTGTGACACATAACAGCCTAAAAAGGCTACTTGCAGATCGATTTTGAACATCAGAAGATATGATCCATCAATAATAAGAAAACAGATTTTTCTATTTTAAGTACAAATTTTTATTTACTTAGTAAATTTATGTGTCTAATAAGATTGTCATGTAAAAAGATATTTGATTTCTTTAAATTTTATATTAGTTTACACTCTTATTAATTAAATAATTAATTTTACTGTACTTTCTTTTTCTTTCTAAAATTTAAAGCTTTTTCTTTCGGGCCATTTGCATGTCTAATTTGTGGGATTTTTTTTTTTAAAGAACTGAGGGTAACTATTCATTTTTTAAATTATTGTAATATTATTTTCTACTAATGGTAAAATTAAGCATTTAGCAATTGTTAAACCTATATGGCAGATATAAGCCACATGGCCAGGAAGTGATGAAGAAAGGAGAAAAGGAGCTTACACTATAAGGTAATTTAACTCCCAATATTTATCTTCTTTTCCGTAGTATGTCAACTATTAAAATAATCAGGAGTTTAATATTTTATTAGTAATTTATTAGTGGTACTGACTAATTGAATAACTTATAATAAAATAATTTGATGCTTGAGAACAAGTTATTAAAACTATTGGAAATGTTTCAATAAGAATATTAAATATAGGCCACTTAAGGTAAAGAATGAACAAATTGAAAATTGTACAAATCATATGAAGACACAACTCACCTCAACACAAAAAGAGCAGCCACAAAGTTGAAGAGTCCAAGGGATGGATACCTGAGAAAGGCAAAGTTTGCAGAGAATTGGAGGGGATGTAGCATTCTTTCCAACTTGTACATAGTTACCTTCGGCTGAGATGGAGTATTTTGATGAAGAAGCAGCCATAGACAGGAGGGATGAGCACCTGAAAACATAAAAAATTAATATTGGCAGACTGTCTTCACTTACTGTAACAAATAGTATTGTTTTAACAACATTCTCTTATAGTGAATTATAAAAGAATTTACATGCAATTTTAGGAGATAGATTTACTGAGAACTAGTCTAGGTCTACGGTGTAACTGATTAGCCCTGATATGAATTATAGTGTAATGCAGGTCAAGGGCCCTGAAGAACTCCAATGCAAAGATTTTTACTTTGATTTTATAAACACATTAGCAACAACCCTTTAACATTTTGTTTATGATCATTATATTTTAGACGAAATAAAAATATCTGTAGGAAGTAAGGTGGGACAAATCAGGCTAGCCAGTACCAATATTCCTTATTTAAAAAAAAATAGAGTCCCAAATTGGATATTCGTCAATTTTCTCTTATTAGATAGAAGATGAATGTTATTTAGAAGTAAAGCGTTAGGACATGGCAAAATTAAAATAAATTTTTAAATCACTTGCAATATCTTACATCTTTATATAATTTATTGGACTTTTTTATATGCAGACAGTGGTAATATGATACTTCCAAAATGTAATACTTAATTCTCATAGCTGGCAACTCATATTTCTTAGTTTCAAAAACTTCATCTGAGTTGTTCAAATTAATGTTGAGATGGTTCTGTCAATCATACATTATGAAACATAACTGATAATATCATCACAATCAGTAGAAGAATAATTATGAATATTTTTATCAACACTACTAATGGAAATTTCATAAATGTATAGTGTAGCTGGACATCCACTAGGTTTAAGGAAATCTTCTATAGTCCCACCACTACCACATTTTAACTCGATAAAGAGAGTTTGAGTGGAGGTTTCAAAATGTCATGTCTGTTGTTTTCTTGAAGTAAAAAAATAATTTTTTTTTCCTAGAATATAGACATTTATGTATTTATTTTTTCAATAAATATTATTTTTTTGTGGTATTTAATCCCACGTAAATTTTAACAATTTTTAGTGCAAGGGAACAGAATAAAAAATCTAACTGTCCCAGCCAGGACTCGAACCTGGATCCCCTGCTATCCGGGCCGGTGCATTTACCACTTATGCTACCGAGACAAGTCTGATAAGTTATTAAATTCCCCGCACTAGTGTCGAGAGTCCAACCTCCGAGGCCGACGAATATATCGCTCATGCTCGGAGGAGCTGACATTGTCAAGCTGTTTAAATGACTCTTCTTAATTTAATTTTAATTTTAATTTTATAAATATTATTTATTTTGTGGTCTTTAATCCCACGTAAATTTAGATAATTTTTAGTGCAAGGGAACAGAATAAAAAATTTAACTGTGCCAGCCAGGACTCGAACCTGGATCTCCTGCTATCCGGGCCGGTGCATTTACCAATTATGCTACCAGGACAAGTCTGATAAGCTATTAAATTCCCCGCACTAGTGTCGAGAGTCTAACCTTCGAGGCCGACGAATATATCATCTTATGCTTGGAGGAGCTGACATTGTCAAGCTGTTAAATGACTCTCGTTATTATTGGGACAGTTAGATTTTTTATTCTGTTCCCTTGCACTAAAAATTTATAGACATTTATTGTCTTGTTTTTTTCACAATACTTTAGAATTTTGATTGAAGTAGTGAGTATTCTCAAGTTATCGACTTAAATGAGTTCATTGTCCCTCAACTAATCATAAAATTGTTGTATATTAAGCAATTGTTAATATGCAGGCAGAGGCCTGAGTAAAAATATGAATCTAGTTTTCAAAGTATAGTATCAAAAGTAGTGCCATCAAAAATTTCTTTGGCTTTATCACCTACCTTATAAATTAACGTATATATTAACTTTCTCTGCTAACATGATGAACTGTTACTTAAAAGTTCTTTACCAATTAAACCAATTTTATTTTTCAATAGCCACATGGATTAAAAAGAAGGCTAAAAAAAAAAAAAAATCAGGTTTTTACCCGTTAGTTCACTTTAGTATTGGCATGCCTCAATTTTCATCTAACTAAAAGACTTCTTATGGTACAATGACACATATTCAAAAGTTTAAAGGCAATAAATAGCTTTTTTATTTATTAAAAAATATGTAATATCCCTTTTAAGCACTTAAGGCAATGGAGAGATTTATAACTTTAAATCTTATATATTATTGACTTTAACAATTGAAATTTTATAGACTACAAAACAAATAACTGGTTAACAGTTCACAGAAAATTGAACTGGTCAACCTCCTAGGCTATGTCCTGATTAAAAAAGATGATGGCTATGTCCCTGAAATCATTACATCATAAAAAGTTCAGTCCTTTTCCAGTAGTTCTTTTATTCCAAAATGTGATTTAAGAAAAGGAGGCCATTATTAACAATACGAAAACAAATTCCATTTGAATAATATTTTTTTTAAAAGTTCCATTTATTGCTATTAAAAGAGTTAATAATTTTCAGAATTTTTCCCTCAATACATTGAGGTACATGTACATGGGTACAAAGGGAGAGCGGCCTGTTTCAAATGGGGGCAATAAAAAGGACGAAGGAAAAAAAGGAAGGGTATATTGGGAAAAAGTAACTTTTGGAACTGGGAAAAATGTTTGACAGGTTTATTTAAAAGGAGGGCTAATGGATTTTAGAATGTTGAAAATGTTTGAATAAGTTAAAGAAATTTGTTCTATGTCCGTTCTGTCGTTAATTAGATTGTGTTGTAAGTTAATGTGAATGGTTTCAGATAAAAGACATTTGTGTTCATAGGGTTCAGTGGAAAGAATGTTTATGCTCTCAAAGTCAAATGTGTGTTCTTCATGAAAAAACATGTTTAGTGAGGGCAGTTTTTATTAGTTTCTCCTTGACACCCTTATTATCCGTAATACCAATGGCTCAATCTCCACTGACTGGTTCACCAAGCACACGTACTCAGGTCGCCTCCTCCATTTTAACTCATCTCACCCTCATCATCAAAAAATAAATGTGGCCAAAAACCTTATCTACGGATCACTCACACTCTCTGGCAAGATATTCTAAAGCAAAAATAATAAACGTATAACTGACATCCTTCTCTCCAATGGTTTTCCTATTCACACCATTAAAAAACTTGTAAAATAATTTTTATTCCCACCTCTCCAACAATCTCCCTCCCACAAAATAACAACCTTACATTCCGTTCTCTTCCTTATATTCCAAAACTTTCTGAAAATATTAAGAAATCTCTCAGAAAAACTTCCCCTAACCTTAAGCTTGCTTTTTCCACTAGTAACAAACTAAAATCCATTTACATCATACTTTAGCAGACCCCATCCACCCTCTTAACAGAACTAATGTCTTCTAAGTACGCCACCTCTCATCTTCATGATAGGTAGGTGTGGTCAATTACTGTTTTAATTTTTTCAATATTTTTTTAAAATAGAATTGCCATAATGTATATCACATTACATTATGGCAATTTTATATTATAATATTGTAAATTATTATTGTACTCTCATAACATTGTATTTCTACAGCCCTGAAGATGGCTTACAATGTAAGCCAAAACGTCGGTAAATAATTTTTTTTTAAAATACACTCTTTTTAAAAATTTGTATTTTTTTGGATCTACATTGACCGAACCCCAACAAAAATCATCTAATAATAATACCTATGGTAAAAAAACTNAACTTCGGGATAGGACGTCCTCTCTCGCCTTCATGATATGTGAATATAGGTAGCCCTGAAGATGGCTTACAATGTAAGCCGAAACGTTGGCAGATGATCTTTTAAAAAAAACACTCTTTTTAAAAATTTGTATTTTTTTGGATCTACATTGACCGAACCCCAACAAAAATCATCTAATAATAATACCTATGGTAAAAAAAAAAAAAAAAAACTCTCCATTTAAAAACCAAGTTTTTTCACAACTAATTTTTATCATCTGTATTTTAAATATGACATGCAAAAAATATTTAGAGGTTTGAATAGATAGGGGTTAGCTTAAATTGTATACAAATAATAACTGCATAAATAAAATGTCTACCTCGAGCAAACAAAACTCCCATTCCTCAATCTGTTGACAGGCTTTATAGGCTCCTGTGCAAGAGATAGGACAGTATGGCACTTCCTCATTCCCTCCATTGAGCTCAGGTCCAATTTGGACCTTGACCACCGGCTCACCAGAGACCCAATAGACTTCCATTTTATGCGATCTATAATGATACAAAATAACAATTTAAGCATTAATGATACAAAAAACCCATCAGAAAAATTTCTCAATATAAACAAAATGTTATATTAATCATGAACTAACTAAAGTAATATGAAAATTTTATTGGTTAACCAAACACTCTAAAAGTTCTCAGATGCAAGGCCCATTCAAGCATTAGTATTAACTAGAATAATAAAGTGATTTTAAAAAATTGGATTTCCTCTAGACTGATTTGAAAACATGAAGTAGATTTATTTCCAATTATAAGAAACAAGCTATTCACAATTGCATAATACAAATTCATCATTTGTTTCAAATTTAAATACTACAGGAATAAAAAGAGAATCTAAAATGAAAATGCTAGAGTCTAATTAGTACATGCTAAAATAAAACCCTTGGAATTTGCTCATGATAAGAACATGGACCTTGGTTTCACTCCAACTTGGTTGAATCCCTAAATACTATGGTCTGCACTATTTTCAGAGGTATCAGCCTAATAAATGAATACTCTTAAGCCTTAAACCATCGCCTAAAAAGTATAAAAATAGGTTTGCAAAGAACTGTTAATCTAACTCTAATATTGCCTTTTGAAAGATTTATTTTATTAAGATATTTATTTTAAGTAAAAATTTTATAATAATATATTTAAAAATTTTCTATTAAGTTGCAATATGCTATTGGATGTAGATAAATACTAAGTAGTCAAAGAACTAACTAAAACTGCTTAAAGTTTTACAATTTACTGTGAATAACTATATATTTCCTATTCATAACAAACCTATTTTTTTTACTCTAATAATACAATTAATTTACTATTGATTTATATCCTTACAACTTTAAACAAAATTTTTAAAGAGAAGGATCAATTAATTTCAGTGTTCAAATAATGATATACAAGGACGATCTTCTGCTAAAAAGCTATTGAAGACAGATGACAAAAAAACAAATTTTTCACCTATTAGTTCTATAAATTTTTGTCAAATCAATAATAATAATAAAGATATTAAATTTGATCCTCCAAAGCTCCCTCTCCCTCTGCCAATTTCAGCCAAAAATTAATTCATTCCAAAAGCCTAAACACAGCCAAACAGAATTTGGTACCTATATTTTAAAAATAATAGGTTATCCAAATACATTTCCAATAAATGTTATTAAAAAAACTGTTAATCTAACTCTTGTATGGACTTTTGGAAGATTTATTTTTTTAAGATATTTATTTTAAGTAAAAATTAATAAATACTATATTTCAAAATTTTCTATTAAGTTTCAATGATATGTTATTGAATGTAGATAACAAATATATTATGATCCATACATTCGGTCATGTTCCCAACGTGAATAGCATTGGGGTAGTATGGGAAATCTTATAAAATATCACTAATATTGTTAGAGTTTCAAAAGGTGTAAAATGTAATTCTCAAACATATATTTTAAAAGAAACATTAAGAAAAATAAAAGGAATTTAAGGATATAAGATTGAGGATTGGAGCAGTCCTCTTCCTTTTTAAAATACAGAAATCAAAGTGTGAATTCTGCAGAAAGCAATTTAAATTTTGGCTTAATTAAGATGAGTGGAGGGGGTTAAGAGAAAGACCAAATTAAATAATCATCAATAACTTAATTTTAATTAAAAGGTCTATTACCCAGAATTAGTTGTCTTTCATAATGAAATTAAACACAATGAATGTCATTAAATGCAAAAAAAAAAAAAAAGAAAAAGAAAAGAAAAAAGAACTGAGTTTGTTGGACACATCCTTCTGATGTACCACAATACCATGATAATTGAGATAACTGACAAAGTTTCAAAATGAATGATTGTAAAATAGCCTGATGAGAGACCAAGAAATGGGCAACATATATGCCATATCTACATTTAAAAAATTGGAAAGCCTATTATAATAATAGAAAAGCTGAAAGAGGCTATTTAAACATACATCTTTAAAGTTTTCAGAAGGAAGTGATGAAAAGAGAACAAAAAGAAAGGAGTCAAAACCCTTGAAAAATATTGATGGTTAGGAAAAGAATAAAATAAGAAACATTTTTTTTTTTTAAACAATCGAAAAGATTAATATATATTGCTTTGTAATATACTTTGAACAAAGAAAAAAATGAATAAATTCTCATATATTTTTTGGTTCTAAAAAAAATTAAAAATAACCTTTGGTTTGTACAGGAGGACTTGAATTGGCTGATTCTTCTTCTTCAGCTAGAGCGCCATAGCCGTACCAAGACTTGACTAGGCCTGCCCGCTCAGGGGGGGGCGTTTCCCCCCCACTCCTCATCTCAACCTCCTGCCGCGCTTCTGAAATATGAAATACAAGAAAAGAAAAATTAAAACCAATAAACAGAATAAGAATACATAAAAGGTTGTAAATAAATAAAGTAAATTAACTATTTTTTCCTTTATTATTGCACACTTGATGAAGTAATAAGCAACTCACACACAGAAGTAGGATATTGAAGATATATTAAAGAAGTTTCCTTTATCTCTTAGCCACTATTTCAGGAAATCCTTGAGTTTGAGAGTTTTGTCATAAGATAAGTCTCAAAGGTTGATGCAGGACTTGGCATGATCATTAACTATGCAGTCCAGCCTCCTTCTCTTTCACATTAAGCAGGCTCTGTTAGTATTTTCTTTAAGTATTTTTTAGAGTCTGAATTCTTTTTTTTTTTTTTTAATTCTTTTTAAATATACTAGGAAGAAAACATTTAACATACTTTCTTAATGTAAATTAAAAATTGAATGGATTGAAAAAATATTTAGTTAAAGAAAATAATTTAGTAATACTTCTAAACAAAAAATTTTAGACCTGCATAACCTAAGAAGGTTTCCCTTCTTTGATTTAAGATGGATATTAAAAAAATGTAAAAAGCTAATGTTAAAAGCCGCAGAGGACATTGAGTAAATAAGTAAAAGTTATGATTGTTGATGCTGTCTCTAGACAATCCGGGATGGAATAATAGGGGAATGCTTAAATTTCACAGTTAAATTCATAAATATCTTTTTATAATAAATAAATAAATAAATTATAGAAGATGAGATATTAAGAATTACATTTTCTAACTACTGAGAACAACTATAACTTGATCAAATACCAACTGCAGTAATAAGTGGCCTAGACCAGAAACAAGGAATATAAAAAGTTCAGTCATACTATAAAAATAATCTTTCTTCATACAGACTTACAAGCTTCCCTCCCTTACTTTCATAATTATTTGAAAAATTAATCTATAAATGTTTCTTGATTACAATGAGCACATTATTCATAAACACCAATTTGGCTTTCGATACCTCCACTCAACATGTTGTCCAAGTAAACTACTTTACGTAATAACAGACCACACATTCACAGCTTTCAAAATAAAAGGTCTTCACCAGTGCATTAATCCTGGATCTACCTCAAGCATTTGATAGGGTCTGACTTCCTGGACTTCTGTACAAACTCAGATTACCCAATGCATGTTTTTGTGTTATATGGTCATTATTATAGTACAGATTCTTCGTTGGGACAGTATACTCAGCTCTATCCATTTTACGGACTACTCTGGTTCAAGGTGAAATATTGGCTACTCTCATTTACATAATACACACACATAATATCCCAATAGATTCTCTAATGGCTAAAGCATTATTTTCAAAAGACACAGCCTTAATAGCATCCCAAATATCTCCTTCAAGAACACCTAAAAAAATTAGAAAATGGTGTACTCTCTGGAAGATATAACTTAACCTACATGAAATCACAACACACCATTTACATACTTAGAAAACAAGCATACCCACCAATTCATATTAACAACGAATACATTCCACAAGTTACTAAAGTACGTCATAATTAAACTTTTCTGTTTGCCTGGATTTTATTATTTCAATAATACAGCAAAGGTATTGTACACTTGGTTGACACATACACTGGGTCAATTGTACTGTAGCCTTTCCTAAAGCTAGGGATTTATGCAGAGTAACATTTTCATCAACCCATTGTGAATCCTTTTTAAAAATAATATTGTTAAGACCTTTGGATTTGATAGGAATTTATGGTAATGTCTAAAAATGATAAGCCTTCTTTGTTGTAATTATTTAGGTCCCTTATATTATCCTTTTTAACGATTCAAATAATATATTCTCTCTGCTTTGGATACTTTCCCAAAATCTAAAATCCCCCAAATAGTATCCATTATTGTTTTTTAAAATCCTAAAGGAGGATATCATAAAGGACACGTAAGAAAATCTTTCTACTTCGGCGGCTATATTGCTTTTTGGCTTGCTCAACAGAGTCTAAAAATCAGCCATGGTGAAAATTCTAACAAGAAAATTTTTTTCCAGTTTTGTATGAGAAACGTGTACTGAAAATGATTTATCATAGGTCTATAGTCAGACCAGAAAAAGGTCAATACTTCAAATTCTTTGAGAAAATCTAACTCCTTTACCCTGGCAGTGGATACCTTCGCTTCCTTCTCACTACTACTGCATCCACCGGTTCTTACTCTTTAAATAACTTTCCATCAACCTCGAGCGAGCCATTCAGCTATCTTACTTTTATTTTTAAATTTAATAAAATATGGTTCAATTTTTTCAAAAGCTTTGAAAGGTTCATTTTTTTTTTTAAATATTTGATCAGGAAAACAAATAATCTCAGAACTCGTCTCTGCCTTTAGCTTTCAGAATAACTAGTTTTTAAAGCAGATTTCCTACAATCATAAAAAATTCTACATTAAAAAATACATTTATAAAATATTTTTAATAATACGTAATTTTATGTGTTGGGCAGGCCCATTTATTTTTAAATATAGGAATTAAATTTTATATTTAGGCTTTTTATTATCAACTGTGTGAATGAATTTATTTTTTGATGAAACCAGATGAGGAGGAAGGGGGGAACTTCTTTGAGAAAAAGTTTAAGGGTAGGTGCAAAATCTAAATATGCGAAATTTATGTTTTATAAAAAAAAAATGTACGAAAAGCTCTTATAAAAGAAAATATTTATGAACATAACTACGACGGCTGAGTACATCCCACACTTTTCAATCCCGGCCAGTATAGAGCCAGGTTTTGAATTTTGATCCATTACCTTCACTATTCACTGCCTAAACAAGCATAAAATCGTTCAAATTAATGTCACTGGCAATAACAGACATAAAATCAAAACAAAAAAGTCCCTCATGCAAGAGCTGCGTAATCTCAGCAGATTTCCAAGTTCTATTACAAATGGCAGTAAATAAAAGTAAATGAGAAAATTCAATTTACAAGTCAAAGAGAACAATGATCGTATAAGGTATGACCACTAAACTTAGCACTAGACAGATAGAAGGGGGAGTGGGGAACCACTCATCAATCACAGTAAAAATCGTAAATTTCTTTCTTAACAATCATTTTTTGGAAAAAAAAAAAAAAGCTTTAGTACAAAAAAATATCTGACAAAACACTACAAATTGGCCTGCTAAAGTCTATTTTTAATTTTAATTTTAAAATTTCGGTTTAGTAATCGATTTTCATATTTGTGAATATAAATACATCGTTATTATTTAAACAAAAATGATGGAAAACTAAATTATTGGAATGATTAAATTTGAAAACCATCTTTTCCTATATTCATCGTTTGAAGTACAAATGATGGAGATAGAACGAAGATGTTCGTTTTAATATAAATGCTCATTTCAAACGGGAAAAAGACCTTGTTAATTCTAATATTCTAAAGCATATTTAACCTATCATATCTTCTATTATCCGTCTTCATTGGTTTCTGCAAACCATCTTCTGTTGGCGAGCGCTTTCGGACATTGTCCATCTTGGTGGCCGAATACATGTGTTCACTCTACTTTACACTCGTAGTGAACACATGTTTCGGCCACTAAGATGGACAATGTCCGAAAGCGCTCGCCAACAGAAGATGGTTTGCAGAAACCAATGAAGACGGATAATAGAAGGTATGATAGTTCTATATTCATTGGTAGTCATAATAACCCTTTTGCATATTTAACCTTTTAGAGTTGTTAGAGCACACTCATATTTAATTAAGCACCTCCCCCACCCCCAAAAACACGCACTCTTCAGATAGGCAATCTACATAACAAATATCTTTAAACAGTTCATAGTAATTTCGATTAATTTATTTTATTATTTTACTTCAATATTAGTAAGCAAACTTCACTAAAGTATTAGGTATGAATCAAATAAATACAAACAGGTACTAAAAAAATAACACTTGCATAGACTCAAGCCTACATATATAACACAAGTTATCTATTCGCGAAATAACCGACTGGGATACGACAAAACTAATCATTCAATATTACCAAGGCAAAAGTGCTCCTCGAAAGTTATTTAGATACAAACCCATTTATCTCAAGTTAGCAAATTATGCCTGACTGCCCCCCCCCCCACCTTACTGATTTCTGTGTTGGCGCTCGAAATCAATGTGACGGTTTGGTTCCGTCAGCGGACCCGTCAACAACAGCTGTAGAGCATGTACACTTATTATTGCATCTACACGTATAACTAAAGTTTAAACAATTCTTCCCGAGTTTAATAATACAATAAATATGGAACATGACTTACAGTAGTCTGTAAAAGTTCACATTCATATCTTATATGATTAATTGATATGACATTGATATGATATCACATTCTATCTGCTTAGGACAAATATCCGTGCGGTAGTAAACAAAAATGAAATTAATTCTTGACAACAAAATGCGAAACTTTACAAAATTGAAAAATCATTCCATTCACGGAATTAATAATGTAGAAATGACTAAAAACAGGTTTAAGTTTATAGAGAGAACTAAAAATTTGATTCTAATAAAGTTTCAATATTTATTTAAATTCATATTTATTTGGGTGAAGGTGTACGCCAATGGCCAAGAAATTAAGATTATCATTGCAATATAATTCTGCAAATATCAAATTAACAATTTTTTGTTTACAAATATAGCCAGCTCTTCAAAAGTTTTCATGTTTCCTACAGGTTGTGAAATATAAACTTGTGAACATGAAATATGCTCGTCATTTTCATTCCATATGACACAATATGGTGGTTCTACTAGTCCCATTTTAAATAGAGTATCATTAGTTTTGCGTGGCTACTTCGTAATCGGTTGAGAACGATTATATCACTGCGGGGTAGTGAGTCACTGTACATTGAGAACCAGGCCTTGAGGTAGACACGGTTGAAGGGAGTAGTGGAACTGGCCTTTAAGTTCAGATTCTTCCATGTATTCTCGCTATGATTTGTGGACCATCGGGTGTTGTGTGAGCAGAAGAGAATCAGCAAAAGGTAAAGAAACAGGAGCAGTATGAGAGAGGAGAGTAAAACTTTGCAATTTTGACAGGATTTCCAGAATATCCCCTTGTGACTCGGGATCCACTGTAATGTGGCACCCGACGAGGAGTCCATGAGGAGAACTATGAAGGGAATTAAGTAATTTTTTTTTCGGGTCTCTAGTTGAATTCAGAGGCAACTAATGGTGTACGAAAGGCGAATTTCATTTACAAACCCTTATGACACACAAAGGAACGAATTTCAAAGATAAATTATTTGCGGGATGGGAATTTTTAAAATTAGTTTTGCATGGTCAAATATGAAATTTTCATTTATCCCAATCTGACACAAGGGGTTTATCCCTATGAGCGAATACCGAGAATTTCGTATAATAATGTGTTGCGGGTTTACAAGTGTGACACACTTCTAATGCAATATTACGCTTAGAAACAAATTTCTTGAGTAATATGTAACTGGTTGGTTTACTTTTTTTTAAATATGTTATTATACGGAATTTAATTGGTAAATCTGATTTTAATACGAAAGGTGAGTCATGTAACAAAGTTTGTTTGAAAATATTATTTAGGATATGGTATTTTTGAAATTTCGTTTTTTCATACGGTCTTTTATAGATTCCAAGCCACTAACGACGCAGCGCAAGAAATCAATTTCACTCAAAAATTGATTGCGGAATTATTATGTTTTCCGGTCCTTAATATATTTATAATGGTCATTTTTGGAATTTCATTCTTGACTCGTCATTTTATTGACTTCGACGGGCGAAAACAGCCCCGATTCGTTTTGTTATATATGTGGCAGTTTTACCATTCCCAGTCAAAGGACTAACATCAGTACATTTGTCAGGCAAGCATATTTTGCCGTGTAAATATAACGTGTGTAAACAGTATGTTGAGGTTTCACGGATGAGGACCAAGGGAACACGTGCTAAGCTTCCATTTGGTATACCTATGATTAGGTGCGAGCCCAAAGATCATTGAAGTGATTGTTACTTTTGTATAGTGAAAACATCGGGATATAACAAGAAAAACGAATGTAAAATAGAGTATCCTAGTTTACCGCCAGCTATACGCCCAGTATCGCATTCAGCCGAAGTCTCCGTGCCAGTTTTCAATGAATTTCCCTCTTTGGGAGAAGGGGAATACGGATATGGTGCAGGACAATCTTGGTGCAGAGAGTGATGAGCAGGGTGAACATTTCTATCAAGATTTGAGGGTCATGGAAGCAAGGTATCAAGGTAGATGGGACGTACATATGATGTCTGTTGGAGCATCAAGCGCGAATGTACACAAATTAAACACTCAAGAAAAAGCTACAAACGCAAATAAATTTTTATCTTAATTTTTAAGTACTGTTCATTAATTAAACAATTTTATATGTATGAACTCGATTTAACTAACATTAAATGTTTTGTAAACTGTATATTTGGTACGTTTTTACTTTAAGTTCTTTTAAATGCTTGATTTTTATGATTTCTGAGGATATCCTGTAGTTTAAAAAGTTGACGTGATAGGCAAAATCTGAGGTTATTCCCAGATTCAGACGCCAAGAATTAGTGAAAAAACAGTCAGATCTAACTCAACAAAAAATGTGTTCCCCAGTTTTATTCATAAGCAAAAGCCTTTAGATATTTTTAGCATTTAATGATATAATCTCATATTGAATTAAATTTATAGCTCCTCTAGCGAGATCTTATAAGCTACGACCGATGTAATCGAACAAAGAGAGGTAAGAAAAAAAAAGTATATTCGCCCCATAGTAGGGATGAGTTACTTAGCTCACGTTAACAGATAGAAGAGTGAGAAGCTCACTGAATTCCGTATAAGAATAAAAAAAAATACTATCATTTATTTTTCACGAATAGCAATAGCAGTCCTCAATAGCAGTCACTCAATAGCAGTCCTCAATAGCACTCAATAGCAATAGCAATCCTCAATAGCAGTCCTCAATAGCAATAGCAATAGCAGTCCTCAATAGCAGTCCTCAATAGCAAATAGCAGTCCTCAATAGCAATAGCAATAGCAGTCCTCAATAGCAGTCCTCAATAGCAATAGCAATAGCAGTCCTCAATAGCAGTCCTCAATAGCAATAGCAATCCTCAATAGAAGATTATAAAAAGTAAAAGAAGATAATAAATAAGCTCTGGAAATATCTGATTGTACACACAACGCAGATAACTTACTGCCACCACACAGTTTACTGACAGTAAAACAGAGAATTCCATTACAACATTGTATTGATAAAGAGCGAATTTAAATGCATCCACGACCCTCACGTGAGAGAACTGGCGGCAACGCGAGGTTTTATATAAGTAAATAAAATAATACAAAAATAGAAGTAACTTCTTATTCCTTTTCCTCTTATCTATCATTTTAACATAATGCTAGAGTAATACCCTTACTCTTGTAAATAATTGCATTTGCATTCGCATATAAATATTTCATTTAATATGTGCTTTTCATTGAAACTTGACAAAAAGCGCACATTAGATTTAACAATCCCCTCCCTCTTTGACAGAAAGAAATTGGTCATCTATATACTTAAAGCCAAATTAATAAAATCTTATCAAGCGCCGTGAGTGTTTATTCTCATGATCTGAAGAGGAAAATATTCATTCATCTTTGTTCCACCACTTCTTCCTCTGGTTCTAGAATGTCTATTCTTGTAAAATAAAATTCTCTATTAGCCGTTTTTTTTTAAATAATTTAAAAAATATATAGATTATGATAGTAAATCATAATTTATTTTTAAAAAACCAATAATACAACGATTTGCAAAACAGAGTACGCTTCAAGCGATAACTGTTTGGACGAGGTATATGTTCAAAGAAGATATAATTACAAATGTGAAATATTTTTCAGTCAGTATATAAATATAGAATATTATGAACTGCCCTTATTGATACTGTATAGATTCTATAACTAGAATATTGCAATTTCTATAACTAAGGCATTGTAATGTAATAAATGCTCAAAAAATCATATTAAGCAAACGGTTATATTTCTCATAAGCAAAAACTATATAATGTACTTAATTATTTTAAGGGAAAGGTAGACTCACCATTTCCATCTGCATAGGACCTGGCGTGACACAACAAGTAATAGTTTCTGCAACAAAAACATCAACTTAGATTACTTTAAATAAAATATTTTAAAAAAATCAATGAAGAACCAAAGCCGTCTGGCAGAAACTGACTTTGCAAAAGAATTCCTAATAATAGTAAAAATTATAATAAATCATATAATAAATGTTAAATTCAGGTTAATCTTACTCTTAATATTTGGATTGCTCTGAATAAAAACGCAAAACAATAAATATTCAGTTAACGATATTCCTTAAACTTAAACAACAATTAAATTTGCTTGTTCCTTAAAATTGCTTTTTGGC
>KZ809854.1:7627-22521 GCA_000696205.2 Oncopeltus fasciatus
TATCTGTACATTTTTACACTTAATTTTTTGATGGGGTACATGATAAGAGTCCTTGCTCGTCTATCCCGGGACGTAACCCGTCCTCAGAGAGGAGCCCAGGTTAACCCGCGATAGACTATCCGGCTCCCATCTTCTCCTTATCCTAGGATAAGAAGGAGACCAGGCAGGGAGTCAAGGAGGTAGTGAGAGGGGGAGAAAAATGCCAGTGCATTCACTCCCTTGGTACTTTAACTAAACTGGCTGGAGTAGGAGGTCCCTTGGCCACCACCTCTTGAGGCGTCGGGGAGGGTGGTCGGGATGAACGTGGGATGACAGGGGGAGGACTAGAGGATTTGGATGTCCTTCGAGGTTGGTGTGAAACTTATCAAACCTGGAGGGGATGAGCTCGGAAACAAAAGGTACTTGCAGGTCAGAATGGATGGTTTTATTGGATACGTAGGGAGGAGTGTTGAGGATTGTGCAAAGGACTTTGGACTGGAACCCCTGGATACATCTAATGTTTGATGGCTTCGCTGTGCCACACAATTCAATACCATATGTCCAGATAGGTCTAAAGAATGTTTTTTAAAGAGTTATTTTGTTTTCTATTGTTAATCTTGGACCTGTGGTTCAGCAATCTGTAGAGCTGTTCAAAGCGTCTTTTTAGTTCTTGTCTCTTTGTTTGTAAGTGAGTCTTCCAGGTTAGTTTACTGTCTAGGTAGAACCCAAGGTAGCGGACCGTCGGAAAGAAGGGAAGAGGAACGTTATTAAGGAGGACTGGCGGACATTGACCTCTGCGAAATGTGAAGGTGACATTGACTGATTTATTCACATTTAGGAGTATTCGCCAGCGTTTTGACCAATGGAAAATGGAGGTTATTCGAGGCAGTGTCAAGATCCGGGTTGCAGGAGAGTATGGCTGTGTCATCTGCTTGGAACGCGAGGAGTGTGTCAGGATGTGTTGGGATATCGGCAGTGAAAAGGGTATAAACAACAGGACCAAGGGCACTACCCTGTGGAAATCGGTCGTCTGGATGACGGGATCTCTGCCATGTGACTCTCGCCTGGCGCTTGGACTGGATGAGGTCTAGGATATGAGTGGGGAGAAGAAGTCTGGTGGGTGAGCGGCTTGGTGTTTGGGAAGAAGCGTCCCAATCACATCTCCGGATAAGGATTGTAAAGTGATAAGTAGCATTATCTAGGTCTAAGGATGTTTTTAGAGGAACGTTGAGGTCTATAGAGCCAGAAAAGAGATTACGGAAGAGGTCCCAATCGATAGGGCCCCGAATAAAAGAAGGAGGAGATTCATTGGGTAAAGGTGACAAGGATAATTTAGTGAGAACGTCCTGTTCTGAGAAAAGGTCATTCAGGGATGTGACTGAAGAATGAAAGGAATTTAGTCCACGGTGGACCAAGAAGTCTAAGATGTCTGGGATTTTGTTGGGATCAGTTGGCCAGTATGTAGGAGAGGGTTGACTAATGTAGGAAAGTTTATGGTAGGATAAGGTATTATGTAAGGATCGACCACGAGAGTTGGTCGTCCTAGAGCCCCATAACAAGTGCTTAGAGTTATAGTCGCCTCCAGCAAGAAAGTGTGGGCCGAGGGAAAAGAAGAAATCCGAGTACTGACGAGCAGAGGCCGGTTTGTTGGGTGGGCAATATACCGCTGAAATAGAGAGGTTAAAGGAAGAGGTTTTTAAGGATATTGTGGCAGCTTGAAGGAAGTCAGAAGATTGGGGAGAAAGTTCAAAGTGGTAAAGGGTGTTTTTAACTAGGACTGCAGTTCCACCGTGTGCTCTGCCATCGGGATGGTCTGTCCTATAAGTCTTGTAGCCTGTTATGTAAAGTCGGTTCCGATCAGTTAGTCGAGTCTCTGTGATAAGGGCAATGTCGATGTTCTACCGTGTGTAATAAGTTTGTAAGTTCGTTTATGTGATTTCGAATACTGTTAGAGTTCCAGAGGAGGACAGAGAAAGGATCGGTAGGGGGGATCATTTTTGTTGAAAATAAATGCTCTGACGAAAGTTTCGAGGAGAGAGAGATAAGAGGTGTAATAAGGGATCTAAATTCATTTAGGAATGTGATAAGGGAGGATACAGACTATATAAATAAATTCTTTTCTTTTCATCTATCTATCTAGTCATCTTTACGACGACAAGTAACGAGATCCCATAACTATGGTTTTATTGCTCAAGCCGATTTGCTAAGAAATATTCCATTTGATGAATGATAGCCATTATCATTAGGAAATATTCTATCCCACAGCTATAAACAGAATTTACATGTGTATTTTCAAAAAGCTTTTTATATACAAAGTAAACCTTTTAATAAATAAAATTTGTACGGAGTTGTAATACTTTTTCCCCTTTAATAATGGGTAGCTTTGCTCCAGTGAAAAAATATCTCCTTTCAACCACTAAGGGTCTTGGAGGGAGGGGCTATCTATAGGTTGCCACCCTATTCTAAACATCCATAGCTCAAGACTAGTGAACAAGCTTTTGTCTATAGATAAGCCTGTCCTTGACGGTATTTGAACCCACAGCGTCAGAATTGCAAGACCCGAACGGATCCTCTGAGCTAGGGTAGGGCGCCCCAACATTTATTTTAATGTAAAACGTCAAATTGTAATTTGAGGAGGTACAATTTTGATTTTTATGATTGATTACAAAATTTTATATGCGAATAAACTTAAATCTCTCCATCATGCTCTATTTCATTTTCTCTTAAGCGATTTAACCAATTCTGAAATAATTAAAAATGTATGGTCCATCTGTGGCCGTAATGTGCTTAACTTCATTTCCCATTAATTCAAACAGTTTATGGGGTCAAATTTAGGTCTAATTGAATGGCAAAACGGTAACTCATAGAGAATCGTAGTTGACGCGATTTTTCTGATATTTTATAGTTTCTGATATAACAGGAAGCTAGAATAAATAGCAACCTCCCATAGGTTAATGTTTTTTTATTAAAAAGTATGAGCTATTTCGAGGTCACTGCCTCATCATTAGTGCTGTAAGCTTGTCGAAGTTCACCCGAGTCCAGATGAAAGAGAAAAATTACAAACTATAAGAGTAACTCATTTACTGATTGACGAGTAAGCATTAAGGGGAAGGCAATATATGTTTAAATTGCCTCTTAAAGAAAATATATGGGTGATCTGTAGAAGGCTAGACGTATTCAAGCAGGTAGTCTAACCATTTCCTGTGATCAGCCTATTCCTCACTCAAGGACTTGAGTGAACAGTCTCATAAGCGTTTTAGTACAACTTTTATACCAGGAATTTAGCTAGAGTCTCGTTAGCTTTTAAATATTAATGTAAGTGGGATATAATTAACCCTCTCACATAACCCTCGTTTACACTTTTCCCACGCGAGATGAGTTTATTTTCAGTGTATGCTATCATAACTAGCAATGCGATAGGTGCACTATTAAATACTAGTCCAATGGCGTTGTCAGCCACTGGAACTAGGAAAGGCAGGAATACCTTTCAATACAATTCAGTCTTGTATTCAATCTGCGTTGTCTCTAAACTAATCTCTCCCTGTTTCTCTAAATTGAATTTAGAGAAATATCCCATAATTTACATTTTCACAAATATCCCATAACCACCCGAATAAACTTCCACGAAACCATCAATAGAGATAATCACATGATTTATTAATGCAAAACCAAGAGTATCACCACAAATATGTAAATTTTTGCGAGTTGATGCCGTTTTCTCCCCAAGCCAGATTCACTGCCAGTTCATTCCCCTTATTTATTGCATACTAATAGATTTTAATCAATAGAATATAATCATAAGGTAGGAGAAGGAATCAATGGTCCTACTTCATTAAGGATTTCCACTGGGGTGTCGAAAGGCCAATTTCGATTTGGTCGATTTGACCGTTATATTGATTGGTGTCAGCCGATATGGATTGGGCAAAAAGCTCGGAAGAAATAAGAGTTTACTGTGGAAGAGACCGTACCAGCTGTAAATGTGATCTGAATAAAGAATATAGACTAAGAGCAAATTAAAATACGTATTTATTTAACCATATAGAATGTAAAATTTTTAAAGATATGTATAAAGATTGAAAATTCTTTTAAATTTAAGTCTTAGTAGTCTCTTTAAATAAAGACACTTTAGTTATATATCAAAATTTTGTAAGGAAGAATGAATGATCAGGGATTTAAGTTGTATGAAGAGGGGGGGAAGGCGGAAGACGAAGAAGAGGTAATATCCTATAATAATAAAAAAACGAAACAACAGTCAAAGGTGGCAATACTGTCGAGTGAAAGCAGAACAGATTGGGAATAACTGTCTATTGTTCAAAGGCCCGGTGGAGAAGTAATCGGAAAAACCGTTTCGTACACCCCATTCTTACAAATGCTTCTTTTTCTTCTTCAACCCACAAAACAAATCAATAGCAGCCAAAGTAAACGATTCAGGGATGATTTAAATTATTTTGATTACAATAATTGCTTTCTTCTGTCGGTAAAATATATGCGCGCCCAGAAGGTAGTAGAAGAACTAGACAATAATTTATTTTTAAAGACATTATTATTGAACAGAAAGATAAGTTATTAATGAATAAATAATTGATCAAATGGAGAGTTTTTGTTGACCGTAGATTATTAGATGTTTTTTTTTGTTTTTTTTGGATCTACCTTGACAGAACCCCAACAAAAAAACATCTAATAATAAATAATTTATTTTTATGATTATACAAAATTTACAATCAATAGGTCATTAATGGCATGTGGATAGATGCCTTCTCAAAAATTATATTTTACAAAGGTAAGAAAAATGTAAATAATAATAAAATACGAAAGATGGATTGTCAGGAATTCGGTCTTGGTAGCAGAAGATTTAAAACTAATTTGTGATCAAAAAGTTTTTTTTAGCCCACTTTTCGGCCTGAATTTCAGGCCTTCATCAAGGCAAGTAGGGTGATGGGGAGAGAGAGTGACTCGTGCTCAACAATGTCTTCATCGTGACTCAACGACCTACAAGTCGCACAGGTCTACAAGGCACGATGTAGACAATGTTGAGCAGGAGCCCTGATAAAGGCCTTAAATTCAGGCCAAAACGTTGGCTAAAATAAGAACGTTTTTGGTTACATATTAGTTTTTAGTTCTCCAACTACCACGACCGAATTCCTGACAATTTTCTCATCATAAAAGTTGACGGTCAACATATTCACCTCCAAATTAATAATAAAATAAAAATGCGGCCAATGTAAAGACTGGGTGACAGTTTACCTTTTATACAAGTCCTGGAATCATCAGAGGCTTCAATGAACCATCCAATAATGAGCTGGACTGCCCAAAGAGTGTTTCGTGTTTGTCCTAATATTTTGCATTAAAACAAATTAAAAATTTAACGAAGATGCACTTATGACCTGTGAAGTCTTAGTGGTAATTGAACAAATGATTTTAAACGTTGGAATGGCTCAAATCCTTGTTCGGAGGCGAATCTCAGAACGCTGAATAATAATGCAATTCAAATTAGCGTAGTATTGTAGTATACTACTGAATCGGACTGTTAAGCGAAATATATCTACTTTATATCTTTATTATACTTTATCTATCCTGGCTGGGACAGTTAGATTTTTTATTCTGTTCCCTTGCACTAAAAATTATCTAAAATTACGTGGGATTAAATACCACAAATTAAATAATATTTATGAAATATATCTACGTATCTGAAGAGAGGTTTGACCTCGCTTATTCAAATTAAGAGTTAATGTTTTTCTTTGTATCATCAACAAACTTTTTAAGATACATCAGAGTATGAATCTTATAGTAATTATAACTTTATTTTGAACTATGAATGGAAATAAATACTTTTTCAATTAGAGATTAAAAAACATTTACAGTGCTTTTTTTTAAAACTTTTTATTAATGATATCATCTGACCCGTTAGTGTTATCGTCATAGAACTTGTTTTGTTAGATATACATTACACATATCTACTGGGAAAAAAAAAAAAAAAAAAAATCAGAGTTTTCTTTTCAATAAAACTTCCAATTAATTTAATGTTTAAAATTAAAATTAACCCAGACAGATGCAGTCATAGATGGTTTTAATGACACTGTCATCCAACTCGAAGGAAGAAGGCCTCGTGGTTTAGACTTTTCCATGACCGACGATGCAGCTCGTGAAAGCTCCCGGGAAATCCATCGCCATGAAGAAAGAAAAAATAATACAAGGAAAGGGATTCACCTCAGCGAGTCCTGTTTTCCTCAAATTAGACATGGCAAAGCTCTAATTTGCTACCCTTAATTAAATGGTGGATCCAGCACCAGGACACGCACAGGATAAATGAAGAACTTGAAGGAAAACTCACTCCGAGTCCTAAAACATCCCAAGGAAAATTGCGAAACAGCAATAATTCCGGCTTATTTTCAATATAATTAATAAGAGTAATAAATGTAAATAAATACATTAAGGTTTATAAAAAAGGAAATATATATATAGTCCTGGCTGGGACAGTTAGATTTTTTATTCTGTTCCCTTGCACTAAAAATTANTATATATAAAAATTTTTTTCTCTTGCTTCTATGTTTCATACGCATAAATTTTTACAAATAAATTTGTAGTCTAATTAGGAACCAGGTAGAGATGAATTCATATTTGAACAATCCATTTTACTTCTTGGTGTTTTTTATCCCTTTCATAGCATGTTTCGGCATTTCGGTCCTTTTCAACGGGGGTTTATTTCAATACACTTGATTTATAGGAATGTTTCTGTCTTCCAATTTATTTGAAATTAATCAATAAACAGAGGTCCCATGTCATTTATTTTTAATTAAAAAGTAGTCTAACCTCCTTTTTTAACCTATCCTTATCAATGTAAAATAAATGAAATGATCAACTCTATTTTAATTTAATGACAAGACAGAAACATTCCTATAAATCAAGTATATTGAAATAAACCCATTGTAAAGGATTCAAAGGGTCTGAAAAGAATAAAAAACATCAAGAAAGATATGTGATTGTTCAAATTTGAATTAATTGGAACATAGTTATTAATCTGGCTACAAATTATATATATATATTTACCACACACATATGGTTAGGAATAATACACCACAACTGATTAATAATCAACTAATAATCAATCAAACTATACAATCTGTTATAAATTGTAAGTGAGGAAATAGCTTTCTTATACGCTCTGTCTGCATTAGGGAGTCTAGTACGCCCACCATCCCACCAGCAATCCAGGCTGCGATTAGCACAGATGCGTGCTCTCCTAGGGGCCGCCTTGTTATTGGTTTGCTTATTACTGGCGCCGCTGTGCGAGACGACCTGGAAAGCAATATTCATGACGGGCATGACCCAAAAGTATCGTCCCTTGTGGGATTGCTAAGGGGTCTCCTTTCCAGAGGGCTTGTGCACATCCATGTGTCACCTGATTGTGTGTGCGTGCATCATGTTATGCGTGCAATTATGTATCAGTACAAAAATAGATATCACAAATGCGCGCGCGCACTCACACACTGAATGAATGGTTTTTCAGAGATATATCTCTGCAATCGTTCAAGATAAATTAGAGCTATTTTTTATTCGATGGACGGTGTATTAAAGTTCTAGTATATCTCTTATGTTAAAAAGAAACTGCGTGTATGAGCAAGAAAAAAACGGTTATAATGTGTATTTTTTATATCGTACATTATATATTCGCTTTTTTTTATTCTAAAAGTGACGGTGAAATCTGTTTTTAATGTAATCTACACTAATGAAGAGGTAAGCGGATTTAGAAGAACGTGTGTATATATATATACATCCGCGATATATGTGTATATATATATATTTAGACACACACACACACATATTTATATCTTAATTTATGTTTATACTCATTTTTACGAGTTTTAGCGTCTGTCCGCAATTTTTAAAATATTAAAATCAAATTCAATAATTAAACTTATTTTTTCAAACTATTGAATGAGTTTGTAAATGGTTGAAGTTTGATGAGGGAAAGGATGAATTAAGAGGGAAACCAAATATATAATCGTAATATCTTCGTTGTCGTTTGAGTTACGAAAAATGTACAGAACAAAATAGGTGTAAAATGTAATTTTGTAGCGTTTACTTTTTATAAAATTTTAAAGCAAAATTGTAATGGAAGATATTTACGAATGTAACTACAATGGGTGAGCGCTTTCCCCTCTCTTCTTTCCCGGCCAGTCTAGAGCAATGCTTAGCAGTCATACCAATTACGTCCATTGTTCTTTCCGGCTTATAAATTAAATTTCGTCATTTACCCTTAGTTGTATACATCTTTAATAAAATATGGGAAATTCAGTAAAATACGCAGCTCCAGTTAAAACGACTTTTTCTAAATTAGTACCAAATGTTCTGAATCAGGCCTCTGAAACGTCACAATTCTGATATACGTGAGTGATTGAATATAGAAAAGTGTTAATAAAATTACTTCCCGCTAATGCATATTATTCGAATAAGTAAACGATTTTTGTCTAGATATGAATAAATTTGCATTTCATACAATAACAACGAAGAAAATAAACAGAAATAAAAAAAGTCATATTTTGCATTAAACTTACAAATGTAGTCATCAAGTCCTTACCTGGACTTATCTGGTAAAGAGTGGTCAAAGACAATATAATACAGATAGCAACCTAAATTCTTCCTAAAGGTTATGTTCTCTTCTTGCTTAATGATTATATTCCGCAAAGTATTTTTAATTCTTCTTTATTTATTTTTCAAATATTTTGCAGCTTATTTTTCCTGATCCCCAATCTGACTTGTGCTAGAAGTCATTGCAATGTCAGGCTGGGGATTGAACATCTGTGCCATGAGTAATTGTACAGATCCATATATTTACCCCCAAAAATAGAGCCTAGAAGACTGGATTTAACACTGGAAATCAAATTGTTTTCTAATGAATTTAATTTAAACAACAATTTCAAAAATTCTGTTCTTTTATGCATAATGGCAAGATTTGACTTGAAGCATTCAAAAATGATTTTAATGTTTTGAAGAGCATAATTATTCGTTTATTTCAAAACTAATTGCAAGATGAAAAAAAGATCTTCATATTAAAAAACAGAACAAAAAAGAAGGGGGGAGGTTTAAGATTTATTCAAGACTATTAAGATTTATAAATCATAAACGTTTTTAGTTTATATAACTAAATAAATCAATATTTTCTATACTAAATAAATAAAAAAATTCTCATAAATNTTAAGGTTTATAAACCGATAAATTAAAATTCACAGTACAGAAAATACCGGGATCGTATTTTTATTTCTTTATAACACAGCTAGTTATAGGCTAACACAGCTAGTTATAGGCTAACACCCCATTATAGGTAGCCACCCCAATAATCCCACACCCCTATTGGTTCAATTTTTCTCAATCTATTGTTTTGCATAATATAACTACTTCATGACAAATTTCCGGAAAATGAAAAACTGTGGCTTGTGTTGTCAGACAGACACACACATATATCTTTTTTAGTAGCTAATTTGTAGAATTGAAAACAATATCAAAATTTGTTCTCTCTAGAAATCTATTATCAACCTCAATAAGTGAATTCTTTCGGAATTCGCTAAAATCTAAAAATAAGTAAATATGTAAGCTATCAGCTATAAAGCAAAGCTTAACTGTCACACGTCGCCATATGTTGTTGTACATAAGCATGTTATTTGTTTTATGAAGTGTGCTTTTTTACATAGTAATATATATATATATACACATATAACTTTTAAAGGATCATATTTTTAGATTCTTCAAAATATGATCAGTGAAAATCCATTGAATTTTTTTTTAAATTCGTGGTTCCAAGGAAAATTGCTTGAACAATCCTTAGAGGATTGAGCTAACATGCAAAATGCACGAGCACACAAGCTCACACACACTACAAACCAATTAAATAATCTCAAATGCCTAATATTTTTTTCACAATGAAAAGTAAATTAAGAACAAAATAGAATTGTGTTAGAAGAGCAGTGATAATTCAGCGATATCTAACTCAAACAGGTCAGTCTAACTAGACAAAGGTGAACACCTGCTATCAGTGACTGTGCATTCCGGATTGCGGCCCTGGAAATTTCTTTACTTTCAAAGGAATACCCATGGTTTCCGAATCACTGTCACATACACATAGTCATATGTCACAAGATCTTACAGTCGTCGCTAAATATTCTTCTTTTTCTCAAATTTCTTAGGATTCGCAGAAATACTCTGACATCTATTAAGTGTACCCAGAGGAATATGCTGGTTTAATTGGATCAAAAATATTACACAAAACAATCAACTGAATAATAATACATGAAGAATAATTATTTAATAATAAGAAAACAATAAAACCTGAAATTAAGAATTAGTGAATTCACAATCGAAGGCAGTATGAGTAAAATGTGGTAAGTAATCACCAAGCCCCATTAGTTTAATCATTACCAATCAGATATTTAATACATTTACAAAAGGGATAGATTTTTTAAAATTAAATTAATTATTTTATTTTGACTGAATTTAATTTGGCCCCTGAAACATTTTTATATTTAATAATTGTTCTTGTTTTCTTCCAAAGTTATTCTTGAAACAGTGTGTGGCTCTAATGAAAAAAGATAATTCTTCCAAGAATTTTATAGTTGATTTTTTACTTATTAGCCAGCTTAAGAAGAATATTTTGACTGAATTTAATGAATAAGAAAAATATAAATGAAGTCTTATAAATGGAAGTATATACACATTACCGAAAATTCCTTCACTTTAATGGCTCTCTCTCTCTCTCTCGCTCTCTCACTGAAGAAAATTAAATCTGAAAAAAAAAAACAATTATTTATATTCTGTTTAAAAAGAAATTAGACAATTAAAATAAAATGAAATTTACCGAGAAAAACAACAAACAAAAGGGTATTAATAGAGAGAGTGAAAGAACATTTTAGTTATGCAGTATATAACAAATTTCAATTTTAAAAATAAATAGAGTACATAAAAAATAATGAAGTAAAAAAAACAAAAAAAAATATTGAACGCTGGGTTAAGTGTACTCATATTAAAGTAATGTATTGCCTTAAAGTTGTTTATATATATATAGTGAATGATTCATAAAATCCTATTTATTAATCCTAATTATTTTCTTGGATTCAGATTTTATTTCTATCATCTTACATATAGAACAAGTTCCTAGATATTGAGACACAATATGTCCTCTGCTAACAAAGACAATTCCTATTAGACAAATGTGAAATATTCAGAACTGTGTGAAATATGCTATATTTCAGAAGATGACTATATAATGAATTCTTCCCTTCTGTTTTTAATTTTCTTTTAGTTATGATCACCAGAATACGTTCAATTCGAAAAATATAGAGCCTTATCTAATAAGACACTTCATAAATCCTATTATTTATTATTAAATAGAGAAAAGTTTGTTTATTTGAAAAATACTTAAAAATCCGCCAAATGTTAAATTTCTTGAGTCCCGCGGGAAGTCGTTTGTGATATCTGGTACTGCGGGTTCAAATACCTGCACGGAATGTGTTTTGTCCATAATAAGAATTAAAAGCCTGCACAGTATCTTATATTCTCATATTATATTCTCACGCTAGCATAATAAGCCGAAACGTTATTATTAGAAAATATATTACTCATATTTTTAAGACCTGTCATTGCGATGCCTTAAGACCAAGTACTAGCAAATTTTTGAGAATCATCCCATGATGAGCTATGTATATCCTTATATACTTGTCTTTAAAACAAAAATAATTAAGAAATTACTCCTAAAATAAGCAATGGATTTAGGTAATACAAAATATTAAAAAGCAAAATTATATGAGATTAAAAAAACAAAAAAAAAAAAAAAAAAAAAACACAAAAAATACTAAAAACTATATTTTCTTTTTCATTTAAATCTTGCGTTAATTTTGGGATAGCCTTACATCTTTAATACAGTTTTCATAAAAATTGTTAAACAGCAGTATAATATGGAAGTTTCTGTCCGCTGTTTTATATTGTTAAAGGCTAGGGAGGCATGTGATCAGACCTGCTTCCTTTCTTTAGAGGACAAAATTAGGGTAACGCAAAAATCGCTATTAGATTATCTATGCATGCCTCGCCCTCTCCATGAAGTTATAAAAACATCTCGTCAGCGGCCTTCGAATCAGTGTTAAGTTAGTGNTTTTTTTTTTTTTTTTTATGCGTTACGATAGGTCGGATCAAAATTTGACTGATATAAAATCTATTACAATTTTAATGATAGATGAATCTTCTATAGAAATATCCATCCTCACAGTTATTTAAAGAGTTCATGTCTCTGGAGAAAAAATGAGGACAATTTGAGAGTCTCATTAATTAATATATTCAATCCACATATGTTAAAGATCGGAGGTAGGTCATACAGTTTACACACAACTCCGTATGTATTCTCACAATTTATTTTTAGTGTAACTGGTTGCCTTTTCACTTTCTTCCCTCCAAATAAAAATGTTTTTTTATTGGGAAAACATATTTTTTGTTAATATGACCCATTCAAAGTAAAAACAATACACTGCTGCATTATTCCCCTAACTTATATAACAGTTACTTAGGGTTTTATTTGAAATAACTGCGCGCGTACACACACACATAAAAAATAAAACATTAGAACTTTATTCACTGTTAAGTGTGATGCAGAACTACTCCCATATTTTCCTTCCTTTTTATAAAAATTCAGGAGCAGACCGCGAGCCACTTCAACGAAAGTACATTCCCAAATGACAAATTGTCGACACCGTTTTACAGTAAAGTCGTGTAGTATTATGTAGGGAGGACTTATATGTATTCTTCGCGGAGGGCCGACTTTAACGTTGAGGAAATCAGATAGGATGGGCACTAGAATGTCCAGTAAAAGGAGAGAGAGAGAGAGAGAGAGAACCGTGGACGGGGTTGATCCCCGCGCCCGACCACCGCTAGCGTAATAACTACCCCCAGCTTGCAATCCACCTTCCTCGCAGGCCATCTCTACGGATCGCGGAATCTGCGAAGTAGACTTTCCGATTGGACTCTTCCTCCCACCCAACTTGCGTCAAAACGCAATCGAGTTTAAGTAACAGATGGTTCTCTCAGATTGCCTTTAAAATATTCTGAACAGAAAAACCTTCTCTCGACTAGTGTCAATCGACCTCTCCGAACCAAGCTAAAAAGTTATTTTCAAATAATTAAAATGATGGCCGAGAGCGTTCGCCTCGACCAAGTTATAGCACTAAGGATGAGTCAATGGCTCTGCATAGAAAACGATATAAGTCTGAAGTGTGGAGGTAACTTGTGAGTTATGTCACTCGCGCCTACCCAGGCGAGAACCTCCACCAGCCAGCTAGATTATATAGAAAGGGAAATTTAAAACCGTAGATAAAACCAATGACATTTCATAATGATCTATATTTTCCAAGAAGTCCTAATTTATAGAATTTTATTTCCAGGAAAAATAATACAAGCACTACCAAGCATCAAGAATTCAAACTTGGAAAAATTGGCTAATCACCAGTCACATTTCTTGAGGGTTTTTAAGTGTTTTCTGTTTTCAAGTGTATACCTAAGCATATACTAAAATTAAATAAACTTTTTGGAAGCAAATACATATATATGCAGTAGACAAATAAAACTGCAAAAAAGATTTTCTGTGTTTGCATTAATAGCTCCTAAACTCATTAATAAATAATACTTATATGCGGCATATGATAAAACTTCTCGAGTCAAGGTTATAAGAAAAAAAGTACTTCACCTTAAACAGGGAATTTTCGTTTTCCCACGTACTTGAGTGTAAGGAATATTGCTCCTCTGCATTCCTTGACGTGACTCAAGCCTTCGATAGGGTTTGGCATAGGGGCTTGCTCTTTAAACTCAAGTATATCCTTCCACAACCTTACTACCTTATCATTATGTCCTATCTTTCCGATAGATACTTTCAAGTCCGTCTTGGTCTGGAGTATTCTGACTTCTACCCCGTTGAAGCGGGAGTTCCACAGGGTAGTGTCCATGGTCCTGTTCTTTATACCTTTTTCACTGCCGACATTCCAACACATCCTGACACACTCCTCGCGTCCTATGCAGATTGCACAGCCATACTCTCCTGCAACCCGGATCCTTACACTGCCTCAAATAACCTTCAATCCCACCTTAGTTCCGTTTTCCAGTGGTCAAAACGCTGGCGAATACTCCTAAATGAAAATAAATCAGTCAATGTCACCTTCACATTTCGCAGAGGTCAATGTCCGCCAGTCCTCCTAAATAACGTTATTTTCCCTCCTTTCCGACAGTCCGCTACCTTGGGTTCTACCTAGACAGTAAACTAACCTGGAAGACTCACTTACAGACAAAGAGATAAGAACTAAACAGACGCTTTGGACAACTCTACAGATTGCTGAACCACAGGTCCAGATTAACAATAGAAAACAAAATAACTCTTTACAAAACATTAATTTGACCTATCAGGACATATGGTATTGAATTGTGGGGCACAGCGAAGCCATCAAACATTAGATGTATCCAGGGGTTCCAGTCCAAAGTCCTTTGCACAATCCTCAACACTCCTCCCTACGTATACAATAAAACCATCCATTCTGACCTGCAAGTACCTTTTGTTTCCGAGCTCATCCCCTCCAGGTTTGATAAGTTTCACACAAACCTCGAAGAACATCCAAATCCTCTAGTCCTCCCCCTAGCATCACACGTTCATCCCGACCACCCTCCCCGACGCCTCAAGAGGAGGTGGCCAAGGGACCTCCTACTCCAGCCAGTTTAGTTAAAATATCAAGGGAGTGAATGCACTAGCATTTTACCCCCCTCTCACTACCTCCTTGACTCCCTGCCTGGTCTCCTTCTTATCCTAGGATAAGGAGAAGATGGGAGCCGGATAGTCTATCGCGGGTTAACCTGGGCTCCTCTCTGAGGACGGGTTACGTCCCGGGATAGACGAG
>KZ809854.1:22556-50865 GCA_000696205.2 Oncopeltus fasciatus
ATCTGGACATATGGTATTGAATTGTGGGGCACAGCGAAGCCATCAAACATTAGATGTATCCAGGGGTTCCAGTCCAAAGTCCTTTGCACAATCCTCAACACTCCTCCCTACGTATACAATAAAACCATCCATTCTGACCTGCAAGTACCTTTTGTTTCCGAGCTCATCCCCTCCAGGTTTGATAAGTTTCACACAAACCTCGAAGAACATCCAAATCCTCTAGTCCTCCCCCTAGCATCACACGTTCATCCCGACCACCCTCCCCGACGCCTCAAGAGGAGGTGGCCAAGGGACCTCCTACTCCAGCCAGTTTAGTTAAAATATCAAGGGAGTGAATGCACTAGCATTTTACCCCCCTCTCACTACCTCCTTGACTCCCTGCCTGGTCTCCTTCTTATCCTAGGATAAGGAGAAGATGGGAGCCGGATAGTCTATCGCGGGTTAACCTGGGCTCCTCTCTGAGGACGGGTTACGTCCCGGCATAGACGAGCAAAGACTATTATTATGTACCCCATTAAAAATTATAGTGTATTAAATGTACAGAATAATTTTTTTTCTTAATAAAGAGTTATAAAAAAAAATCACGATAATTAAAATTATTGTATTTAACAACTTATAATATGTATGTAAAGTTTTTTCCGGGTTGGACCGTGTAAAGTTTTTGATGGTTGCCGAGCTTTCGCTCCACAGAGCGGAGATACTTTCAGAACCTGCCCAACTGCCGAAAGAAAGAAGACATTTGAAGACCGCCTTCATGAAAAATGGCTATGACCGCAACACTATCAACAGGGTCCAGAGAAAGAGAAATCGGCAGCGCAACAGGGAAGAGCGGGAAGCAAAAGAAGAATTCCGAGGACAAGTGACCATCCCCTACGTCAAAGGGACAACGGGAAAGATCGCCCGTATACTCAAGAACCACCAGATAAGAACAACGTTCTGCACCGACAGAAAAATAACAGACATCCTTCCGAAACCTAAGGATAAGCTTGGACTTAGGACTCCAGGAATATACAAGATTCCCTGCTCCTGCGGAACTACTTACATCGGTGAGACTGGAAGGACGATCGACACACGCCTAAAAGAACACATTGCAGACATCAAACACGGACGTACAGAAAAGTCAGCTCTAGCAGAACATTTCGCTAACACCAGCCACCACATCAAATTCGAAGATGCTTCAATATTGGCCCGGGAAAACAACTACTATCGACGGACCATCAGAGAAGCCATCGAAATAGCGAAAAATCCTAGGAATATCAACAGGGAGGATGGATACAGGCTCAGCAAGAATTGGAAACCAGCGCTAATCGATAAGAGTGTCCAACCAATCGATAAGAGGGTCCAACCAATCGATAAGAGGGTCCAACCAATCGATAAGAGGATCCAGCCAATCAGCGAGCAGGAAAACAGGATCAACCAATGGGAAGACAGGCTTCGCCCAAGGACCGGACAGCGCCGGGTATAAATACCCCTGGATTTGAAGACAGCTCTCATTCTCTATTCAGCCCTGAAGAAGCCATCACAAGATGTGCGAAAGCTCGGCAACCATCAAAAACTTTACACGGTCCAACCCGGAAAAAACTTTACATACATCTGATGACTGTGGAAGCCTACGTGAACAACTTATAATATATATATATATATATAATTATATATTAAGTACGTAAAATATCTCTTTTCTCTTTTGTTTTATGAGTTTAACAATGCTGTGTATGGTAATCGAAAGATTCTAAGGTCACCTTTATCACATTTTTTTTCTTCTAATAACTAAACTATTGTAATCGACCTGTTAAACCTGAACTATAACCCTCCTCCATAAAAAATAAAGTTTGTGTTTCAAAGCACGTAGTATATATGTTAAAATTCACGCTCTTCAGTGGCTGTCAATCATATTTAGAAGCTAAGTTACTTCCGTTAGATGTTTGCCGTGAACATGTGAACATTTAAATCGGGGAACTACAAATGATTCTCACTCCCTTGGTAGTGCAGTTGGTTAGCGCATCCGCCCGGATACTGGGTTCGATCCCCGGCTGAGGAAGTGATTTTTTTTTCTAGCTAGAGAGCTAGGTATCATTAAAAAAAATAAGAACATTTAGTTTTGAGACCATAAAGATTCTGTAATAAATTTATATCCATATATAGTAAACAATAACAGGTAGGAGAAAAGGTGTAAGTGATTATTTATCCTATTCCCTTGCATTAATTGTCTAATAACATTTTTTTTTCTGCCTACGTAAGGTGTTCAAAAGGACAAATCCTAGCCTGTCAAAAGCTGCCCCCCAGTGACCTCGGACCTGTCACGCTGGCTTCCGTGGACGTAATCCGCTTTTGAAATTAGCGAACTCTAAGTTCACTTCCTGGACGAAGCACTGAGGTGCAGTCAAGTCCCTGTTTTCCTCGTGCACACCGCGACCCCGAGATTGGTACTCCAGCACCTCGAAGGACTGAGGTCCTGGACTAGGGACATAAAGTCCTGTACAAAGAGTATTTTATATTTCACCCAATGAAGCCGATTTCATAATGTAACAGATGAATCTGAATGAAAAGAGGAAATCAACTCTCTCGCTCATTTTTCATCAAACACAAAGGTTACAATTCAGAAAACCAACTCATCTTCATTATTCCATCTCTACAATAGAATCATTCTCCACTCACCACTTCATCCTCCACCTACAACTACCACAGAATCGTACTCTATTTACTCTAACTTCTTATCTTTTATTTTAACTCATCAGAATTCCTACTAATCCATTAGCAGTGTCATTTAATTGCAAACATTTTATTTTTTCTTGTTTCTAGTTTTCAATTTTCACTCATTTCTCTCTCATAATAAAATAGTGCTTGTTCACGTAGGCTTCCACAGTCATTAGATGTATGCAAAGTTTTTTCCGGGTTGGACCGTGTTAAGTTTTTGATGGTTGCCGAGCTTTCGCACATCGTGTGATGGCTTCTTCAGGGCTGAATAGAGAATGCTAAATAATAGTGCTATAAAATAGTGCTTTCCAACAATAGCTAAAATATTCCAGCCGACTTCCACGGTCTCCAGAAATATTCATAAATACTTCTTCCGGGCTTGGCCACGTCATTAATTTTTGCAGTTAAATTTTGCCAAGCTTTCGCACATAATGTGATGGCTTCTTCAGGGCTGGTAGAAACCTTTCTTTCAAAGATATTCTACTTTCAGTCCTTAAGAAATCATCCCAGGATATGCGAAAGCTTGGGAAGAATCAATTTGTCGATATGGTGAAGACCGAAGAAGTATTTATAAATAGTTAAAATTTCAGTAAACTAATATCCTGAACCAGCTCGGGCGACTGTACAATACCAGGTAAAAAATGAGTTGCAACCCCACCATAATTGATATTCCTATTCCTTCATATGCAGATGAAGCGACATATTTATATAAATTAAAAAAAAAACAATCTATTATGATATTATTATAATCCGTAAAGCAATGTGCTCTTAAATAAAAAGAGTCTAAAGCAAACTGAAGTTAAGAGTGAAGAAAACGGAAGTGTGCAGTTATACTGGTGGGAGACTGTGTAATGAAGCCTGTGGTAGCCCAACATTCCTTCTTCTTACCTCGAGCTTCATTTCTTGCATAAAGCCAGGAAAGCGACTTGGAGAGATAACGAGAGATCTCGTACATTCAGCATTTTCTTCAGCCTCATGTAGACTCTATCAACCATTAACTGTCAAATTAGGCTCCACAAATGAATTTTCACTTAAATTTAAAATGGAAAAGTATCCCACAAAATTGAGCAAAAAACTTAAAAAGTAATAAATAGTCTCCTCACAGTTAAATTTAAAATAATTTGAGGATACCTAAATGACATGGAAGCCTGTACATCTAATTGTTCTTTGATATAAATATTTTCATTATTTTATATATTTTTATGAGTGCATTTTGTATGTGTATATATATTCAGTACTTGTCTATATATAAGAATGTATTTTAACAATATTTTCTTTTACATACTGTGACTTAAGAATTTTAATATTAATCTTTCATACAATAGAGATGATTGAATTTATAATAGTCAATTAGAAACGAGTTATAATTAATGTATCTGGCGTATCCATTTTTCATGTGTAAGGAACTTTGGAAATATATTATTATCATTATCCATTCTATTCCTAGGAAGCCACGTTTCACATTTTTCTCAACGGTAAACTACAAAATTGTTACTTTAAAAAAAAATTAATACTTAAATTCTTTAATNAACAGTATTGAATTTACAATTTGGGAGAGTAAATTATTTTGTGAAGTTTTGAAAGTAACAAATAAAAAAGTGTGCACCAATTACTTGAAGAATGGCAGAATGTATTTAAAGATCCGGTTTGACAAGAGGTTATTCCATCTTTAAAGCTCCATTCACAACTGATGGAGATGACGTGTGCGTGGAGAAAAAAAAGGGGGGGGGGAGTTAGTGGAACCTGAGACCAGTTTTACAGGTGGTGTGGGAGGGGGAGGTCATGAGGGCAGCCTGGTCCACTCCTACATCATCGTCCCTCCTCGACAAAAGCACACACGGCGTTCTGTGCTACTTCGACCAAACACACATCATGCCAAGATGTAACAGCAACATACGACAGATATGACCACGGGGGTCATGTGCTACTTCAACCCAACACACCATATCAAGATGTAATAGCAATTACGATAGAAATGACCACGGGCTGTCACGTGCTACTTCAACCCAACACACATCGTGACAAGATGTAATAGTAACATACGAAAGATATAACCACGACCATTTGCTCCTAACTCAATCTTTTTGGAGTGCACGCAAATATGGCTCCCACACGAATTAAGTGAGAGGTCTCCTCTCGGTTTTTGCCAAATCTCATTTATCCTATATGTAATATAAAATCTGGACTAATCATCAACCAAATAACTGTTAAAACATAAATGGATTTAAAACAATATGACAATTAATCAAATATGAATTATAAAACTAAACTGAACAATAGCCGGAGAAAAAATTGATGGTGCTAAAATCGCGTAAACTGCTCAGGTTTACTATGTTTTGTTGAAGATAGACGACTGCGTATGAGATCTTACTGTGCAATAACGTATGTCGGAAGTGTTTAATGATTTTCGGAATTCACCATATCTGTCACTTTGCTTCATTCCATTTTTATGGAGAGCTCGAATCCGGATTTTTTTATTCATTTTTTTTTCGGATTTTATTCAAAATAATGTGTAAATTAAATTTTTTTTTCTAAATTTAATGGCTTACACAAAAGAAAGAAAATGCGGTTTGAATACCTTTAGGAGTGATAAACATAATCATGAATACATAATCCCATTTTTAAATGTTCAAAGAAAGTTAGGTTACGAATAGCGAAATAAAACGAATTGACGAGGGTATACTGTATATTATTTAATAAACGTTTCCATAAAATGTTATAGAACATGAGAGTTATAAAATTACATTTTATAAATATTATGCTCTATAAACTTTTGTCATAAGTCTAATTAATGACAAAGTATTACTACTGAATTTGGTGTGTATCTTGCCCTCCTTCCCCTCGGTATGTAACAGCCGTTACCTAATATAACTAAGAAAAAGTATATAGTTTTTGGTTTACGCCTTTTTGACAAGTACCCTTCCTTCTGCGCCGAAAAGTGAGATGTTCAGCTTTTCGGCGCAGAAGGAAGGTAATTATATCACTAAGATCTGTAAAACAGTTCGACTACAAATGTGCTAATACAGGCACTCTCCTTCCCTCAGAAAACAAGGTAAAAATGAGCTCAAGGCATAAAGATTTGGGGGCCCGAGTAATAAAGTAAGTTATTTATGGTTATTTATATTACTTACTGTAAAGTTATAAAAGTGAATTTAAGGTTTTTAGTGTGCGATCAAATTATTTATATTAGATGAGATAAAATGTCTAAGAATCCAAGGTAATAATTTTATAATAAGGAATTAATAAAAAGAGTGAGGGCATAAATAGGCAACCCACTCCATGAAAATAAAACAAGAAAATAATAAACGCCTGAGGAGGTGGAATAATGATGAATTAAATTATATGCAACTGAATTCATGAATATTATAAATATTTAACGGCAAATAAAAGCAAGGGTTTGACTCCAATGAAAATCTGTATTGGGAAGAAGGAAACAGTTTTTAAGCGTTCCCTGAAGAGGCAACAATTAATATAAAAATTATTAATAATTAATAATAATATTGTAGAACCTGTAAGTAAAAATTCCTCCTGGCTTTACGTTTAATTATAGACATAAATAAGAGTAAGTGGCAAATTTGATCTTACTTGCCCAAAAGTAAGGAAACCAAGGCTGGCACTCGGATAGTCGGGAGAAATAGTGTAGTATCTTCCGAAATATATTCTTAAATAGGGGTTAACCTCAGTATATCGGCTACCAAGACCGAATTCCTGGAAATCCTCTCCCCAAAATGCTTCACCCATTTCCCCTTTCCCCAAGAAAACATTTTTCTACCCCTTCCTGGCAAACTCCTCTTTCCCGCCACCCTTTTTGGCAGGTCTGAACGGAAAAGTAAAAAGCCTGCCACGCAAGAAATGCGTAATCTAAGCAGAATTTCTGTGTTGTATATAACTAAGAGTAAGTGACAAAATGTATCTTACAAGGCGGAGGGAACAACGAGCATAAATAATAAGACCCCTTAGTTTTGCACTGAGTGCCCGGGAAAGTATTTAAATATAATTTAAAGATTAGGAGACTCATTAAACTCTTAAAATTACATTCATAAATACACTCCCTAACCTGAATTTTTGTAAAGATTATAGAGAATAAATTTTTTTTTGAAACTAAACTCTATTATGTTCCTTTTTTAATTAATGATTTTTGTTGTGATATTTAAATTGAATCCCAAGTTAAATGTTATACAAGAAATACAAGGGAGTTAGAAAAA
The DNA here is from genome assembly GCA_000696205.2 of Oncopeltus fasciatus. Lineage (NCBI taxonomy): Eukaryota > Metazoa > Arthropoda > Insecta > Hemiptera > Lygaeidae > Oncopeltus > Oncopeltus fasciatus. The sequence continues at coordinate 29,456 of KZ809854.1, forward strand.
AAAATCTAAATACCTCAGCCGGGGCTCGAACCCGGGTCTCCTGCTAAGCTCCCTTGCAATTTTTGTATTTATTATATTCCGTTCACCGTTTGATATCACTACTACTTTATATTATGGCAATTCTATGTAATAATAATTTAAATCATTCAATTTGTTCTTTGTTCTTCTTATTACATCGTATTTCAACAGCTCTGAAGATGGCTTACAATGTAAGCTGAAACGGCATATAAGTTAAAAATACACAATATTTTTTAATTGTATTTTTTGGATCAACCTTGACGAAACCCAACAAAAAACATCTACTAATTTATTATGTTCTATACATTTATTCATATCCCAAACAGTAACGATATTTTCACATGTTTTTCATCAGAACTCCTCACTCTCATGCTCTCTCTCTCTCTCCCCCTAATACTCTCACTTTTCCACCCTCTCCCTCTCTCTTTTCCTCCCTCTCACTCTTTCTCTCCACCAATTTAAATAGTTTCATCCAACGGTTTGAAAGAAAAGACTGAATGACGGAATTTGGTTTCTTTAGTTATATATATGTGTGTGTGTGTGTGTGTGTGTGTGTGTGTGTGTGTGTGTGTGTGTGTGTGTGTGTGTGTGTGTGTGTGTGTGTGTGTGTGTGTGTGTGTGTGTGTGTGTGTGTGTGTGTGTGTGTGTGTGTGTGTGTGNCTACGTCACGGATATATATATATATACTACATATCGCAGACAGGAGTGTTTCATTTTCTACATACACTTTATATATATTGTAGGATTCGTGTAGAATTGTTACAATTTTTGAACATTCGCGTCATGGTACCAACTTGAATAGCTTGGATTCTCTACGGAAAATTTGCAAAAATTTGAGAGAACGGAAATGGGGGAAAAGTGCATTAGTTGCACCAAACAGTATTGAATTTACAATTTGGGAGAGTAAATTATTTTGTGAAGTTTTGAAAGTAACAAATAAAAAAGTGTGCACCAATTACTTGAAGAATGGCAGAATGTATTTAAAGATCCGGTTTGACAAGAGGTTATTCCATCTTTAAAGCTCCATTCACAACTGATGGAGATGACGTGTGCGTGGAGAAAAAAAAGGGGGGGGGGAGTTAGTGGAACCTGAGACCAGTTTTACAGGTGGTGTGGGAGGGGGAGGTCATGAGGGCAGCCTGGTCCACTCCTACATCATCGTCCCTCCTCGACAAAAGCACACACGGCGTTCTGTGCTACTTCGACCAAACACACATCATGCCAAGATGTAACAGCAACATACGACAGATATGACCACGGGGGTCATGTGCTACTTCAACCCAACACACCATATCAAGATGTAATAGCAATTACGATAGAAATGACCACGGGCTGTCACGTGCTACTTCAACCCAACACACATCGTGACAAGATGTAATAGTAACATACGAAAGATATAACCACGACCATTTGCTCCTAACTCAATCTTTTTGGAGTGCACGCAAATATGGCTCCCACACGAATTAAGTGAGAGGTCTCCTCTCGGTTTTTGCCAAATCTCATTTATCCCATATCTCTCTCAAGCGCATATTTCTAATTAGTTTTCCTAGAGATGATCAACATTTTTAAAGGAAGCGAGTGCAGCTTTGAATTCATTTTCCTTTTCGGTATACAAAAAAAATTAAGAAATCACAAAATAAATTCAAATAGAAGTATAACTTCGTCATAGAAGATTATAAAACATAACGAACGTATAAGTAGAAAACATTTATCGAAAAGGAAACATAGTTTTCTATTTACAAAAAACAAATATACTTCACTTCTTTCATTTAATACATCGGATTAGTTTAGTACGATTACTTGTGTTTAGTTATCTGCCGGTGCAGAACTGTGGGTTGCCGCTAAACTTTCCAATATCCAACGAATACGAATACAAGGAATACAATCCTTTCAGTCTAAAATGCTCAAAATAATTGCTAGCGCTCCATATTATGTGTCCAACTCTACCCTTCATCGCGACTTTAATATCCCTTTCGTCCAAGATCCCATCTCCACCCACTTCAGGCTCTTCCATAGTAAACTCCAATTTCACATGCCCAATCTCTGTCCTCGGACTCCAATCCTTATAATCCTCCCTGGCGACTGAAACAGAGATAGCCTCGCGGCCTCCTGGGCCTTAATGCCTAAACTTATTAGGAGTGGGGTCGAAGGGCCCCTCTCCCTGCACAGTGATGTTTATTTTATTTTTATATTTATTTTTTTATATGCACGATTATTTTTTTATCGTATATATACCTCTGTCATAGAATTGTAAGATGTTTATTAAGAGACTGTAATAAATAAAGATTTATTAATTTAAAAAAAAAAAGTTATCTGCCACCCCCCACCCCCGTAAAAGGTTTTGTTCCGGGGAGGGGGTGATCTGGGGATCTGACTACGACACAGTGACGTATACAAGCCAAGGGTAGGTTATACTAAAGTTTTCACCAGAAATACATTTCCTCTTTTCGGTCTCTATAAATAATCCTGATTAAAGGAGGATCAACCAACTAAATATACCTAGCCTGTAACAGGCGTGATAAACTAATTCATTTTAAAATTGTTGAATCTGGTCAAATCTCTGAGGCGATTTCAGCAATTTTCGCTAAATCATTACAACTGATTGAAAAAAACAGAAATTTTTTTTCTTTTTTGGAGGTAAATTGTTGACCGTCAAGTTCATGAAGAGGGGATTGTCAGGAATTCGGTATTGATAGTTGACTGAATTAAAAACTAAATAGTACCAAAAGTTTTTTTCAGTCAACGTTTTGGCCTTGAATTACAGGCCTTCATCAGGGGTGAATATAAAGAAAAAATAATATAGAAACATGACTATATATGATAATATAACAAAGAAAAAATAAATGAAAATATAAAACTGTGTGTAATCGACTTTTTAAAATGGATACTGAAAATATTGGATAGAAAAACAATAATTAAAAAACAATAATTTGATATCACTTTACATTATGGCAATTCTATATTATAATATTGTAAATTATTATTGTATTCTCATGAAATTGTATTTCTACAGCCCTGAAGATGGCTTACAATGTAAGCCGAAACGTAGGCAGATAATCAGTAAAAAAATACACTTTTCTTTAATTTTTATTTTTTTGGATCTACTTTGACCGAACCCCAACTAATTTTCGACTGATTTAAACATAAAATAAAAATGTAATGTCAAAAAAATTTAACAATGACACTAAGGAAAATATAACGACAGGCATACAACCTAAGTATAAAGCAGCTAATTACTTCAACATTTGTCGACATACATCAACTGCTTGTGTTAATTTTGGCGATACCTAGAAGCAGAGCTACGCTATTTATAATCAGACTAGAAGGAATATCTAATACTAACTAACATTAGACTAATTTCTACGTCACGGCAACCCTAGCGTTGTGTCCACTGTAGCAAGCATCATTCCTGCTATACGGTGGTACGCAGACAAAAAAAATGAAATAAAGCGATTTTACGGAGGGACAGGATTTATTCAATCTTCCGAAAAATCGGCGAGGTGAAAACTGCCTAGTGGGGGGGGGGGAGTTAACGTAATCCTGGGACCATATGTCCCGTATGCCCAAAGCCAGATGTCCTCCTCAAACCGCTGAGGACAAAAAACCAGCCGGCAAATCTATTGTACCTGCTTTACCAGTAAGAATTCTTATAAATCCAGCATTTTAAGTCAAACTCGAAGAAAACCTAAGCTAAAATTGAATAAAAAATTGTTTTATATTATTTGGTACGATGAAAAACCAGTCCCGCAATAGGCCATATAGTCTAGAGGGGGAAATACATGTTAAGGACGTACGAGTATATTCCCATCGTACAGTAGAGAAGGCGAGTGGTCAGCACTCAGATCTGCCCGCCTGATTTATTCCCATCCAATGAAGAATGGAATCCAAGTACGACTAGGTGTTCAAAAGGAGAGCACCAGGAATCCTCTGGGTCATGACAAACAGAAGCACAGAAAGAAAAAGCCAACTGTGCACTGTGGGAAATACACGGGAACCACCGTGTACCCCTTCCGTACAAATAAGATTAATTTTGGATATTGTAAGATATTTAAATACTTCCATCTCTACATGAAACGCACAACGACCCAATTCATTTGGTATTTCCTATGTAAAGAAGGCATGTAAATCTAAATTAAACAATTCATGCAACTGAATTTTTAACTATGCTTAAACTCTACAAATTTTCATAATTAATTTTCGTGTCGCATTTCTAGTGAAAATAAAATCTTTTCAATATCATAGTGGTTTCAGACTCTTTTTATTTATATTTATGAGTCTTTTTTTTTAATAGGGGAGTGGGGGGGTTTACTCTTAATTTTGCTTTTTAAAATGAAGATATATAAAGCAAAACTGCGGCTCAATATCATCAAATCAGTCATAACCCATAGCAATATCACGATGTTTTCATGGGAGCAATCTTTGGATATATTAGTGGATATATTATGGATTTCATGGGAGGACTAATTTGGATATATTATTTTATGAGGTTACTAATTTCGAATGCTTATGTTTTATAAATCTCCTTATGATTTAGAAATCTTATTTATGTGAGTGATTTATAAATTACTCTATAAATATCTTTTCGGAACAAGAATTAGTAGGAAGTCAACAAACAGACGTATTCTTGTAGTTTGTTAAGTTACGGGAACAAGAAATATAATTGGAACAATAAAAATAATGTCTCTTAAATAAAGTTATTTGAAAAGAACATTTTTTAAGTCATTGACAGCAACCACGCTAAGCCTTGGAGCTGCCGCCTACATATAACAGAACATAAGGCGGGAATGTCGTCCCCTATTGACGACAGAAAATATCCGAGCGACAGTTTAAAATATATATAACCTCGGCTTTTAGAATTTTAAATTTAAATACAAAAAATTACTCTAAGTTTACGCCTATTCAATAGAAACACTTAAACACGAACAGACACAATCGGCGATAAGTGACAGGTCTTTGCTATGAGAGAGGACAATCAGTGGGCTGTTCTGCGTCTCGTTAAATCCCCATTCGCCTCCCGTGGTGTGGCGGCATGATTGATGGTGTGCGGACGACTTCGGCCAGAGCCTTTCAACTAACAGCCACGAATAATAAAATACGAAGGTAGTGTCAACACTTGAACGACGCCGATAAACGATAATACAACAAAAATTGATTACAAATAAAAAAACAGATTTTTTAGAGAAATTTGACAAAGATATGATCATTCTCTCAGCCGGGTTCCCTATTTAACTATTAATAGAGTATGTATGTTTAATGAAATAAGTTAGGCTAACTAGGTAGACGGCAATTGCCGAACCAATGTCATGTAATATTAAGATTATTCTTAATCATGTACAATTAAAAATAAACATTTCATCTATCTACTCTATCTATCTATCTACTTATATATATATATATATATATATATATATATATATATATATATATATATATATATATATATATATATATATATATATATATATATATATATATATATATATATATATATATATATATATATATATATATATATATATATATATATATATATATATATATATATATATATATATATATATATATATATATATATATATATATATATATATATATATATATATATATATATATATATATATATATATATATATATATATATATATATATATATATATATATATATATATATATATATATATATATATATATATATATATATATATATATATATATATATATATATATATATATATATATATATATATATATATATATATATATATATATATATATATATATATATATATATATATATATATATATATATATATATATATATATATATATATATATATATATATATATATATATATATATATATATATATATATATATATATATATATATATANAGTTGATGATTACATATTTATATCTTTTGTGATATATGTTTTAAATAAATCGGATCTCATTAGATTAAGCAAATCCACAATAAATATATTATTAGTTTAAATAATATAAAATAAAGTCTCTGGATAAAATCAACAATGCTGGAAATTTAACAGTCATTACTAGATATATAAGAAGACTCTTCACTCGCTGAATATTCCCGAAAATTTTACTTTTTGTTCCTTTTTTCTTTTTGTGTGTTCACTGCACTCTATTACACCTGCTCTTATTTACTATATATATCACAGCTGCGAGTATATATAATGATTTCAGTAATATTGTGAAGTAATAAAAAGTCATTAATAGAAACACTAAGGTGCTAATAGTTTTCATAATATAATTAGGTATTTGTCTAAATAATAACAATATGTCAAGTATTGCTTAGCTTGTGACAATAAATTACACTGGGGAACAATTTGAAAATCTAACTCAACATAAATTAAGTCAGCTAAAAAACTTTAGCTGTTTTCTATAGAATTAAGCATGCTAGTTACAAAACTGTTTTTAGTTTTCTTCTTTCACGTTACGTTCGGTTTCTTTGAGGGTGGGGTGCATGATGGTCTGGCTAGGTCTGCTCCTACACGTCGAAAGTGCGAAAACAGCCCCGATTCGTTATGTTATATATTTGGCAGTTTTACCATTACCAGTCAAAAGACAAACATCAGTAAATTTGTCAGATAAGCATATTTTGCCTATTTTAAAGTGAAACTTGGTGATCAAGATAAAGCATGGGCACTTCATAAAGTGGTTACGGGTTTACGGATGTGGACCAAGGGAACCCGTGCTAAGCTTCCATTTGGTATACCTCTGATTTGGCGCGAGCCCAAAGATCATTCAAGTGATAGTTACTTTTGTATAGTGAGTCATAACATCGGGATATAACAAGAAAAACAAATGTAAAATAGAATATCCTAGTTTACCGTCAGCTACACGCCCAGTACCGCATTCAGCCGAAGTCCCCGTGCCAGTTTTCAATGAATTTCTCTTTTTGGAAAAAGGGGAATACGGATATGGTAGAGATGAAAGCGATTCCAACGAAGAAGATTTCGACATTGAAGATGACTCCGTACGTAAGGGATTGGAACAATAAGAGCTAAATGATTTGGTACGAGATTTGCGACTTTCCAAAAAAGCTTCAGAGCTCTTGGCATCACGACTCAATGAGAAAAACTTGCTTGAAAAGGGAGCCAAAGTATCCTATTTTCGAATACGAGAAAGGGCATTTCTGCAATACTTTCAACGTGGTGGATGATTTGTGTTTTGCCATAATGTAATGGTTTTTTTTTTTTTTNCATGAAGCTCTTAATGTGTGCTCTTTTACTTAATCATACAATAGGTTATTCTTCGACAGTAGTTATTACAAATGAGGTTTCCGTAAAATGTTTATGTAGACAAAAGGTGTTTAAACAAGGACTATTAGAGGGGACATTCTTGGAATTGGGAATGTTTCCTTAAACAATTTTTTTTTTTTTTAAATCTTTATTTATTACATTCTGTTACTTAACACATTGTAATTTGATGATCTAAAATAAATTTACATATATAAAAAATATAAACAAAATAAAGGAAAAAAATATGATAAAATAAAAATAAAATCAACAATAAAACAGATAAATGGTCATCACTGTGCAGGGAGAAGGGGCCCATCGACCCCACTCCCAAAAAGTTTAGGCATTAAGGCCTAGAAGGTCGCGAGGCCATCTCCGTTTAGTCGCCAGGGAGGATTGTGCGGATTGGAGTCCGACGACAGGGATTGGGCATATGGATTGGGATGAAATTGGAGTTTACTATGGAAGAGATTGATGTGGGTGGAGATAAGGCTTTTGACAAAAGGAATATTAAAGTCGTGATAAAGGGTAGAGTTGGATACACAATATGGAGCGTTAGCAATTATTCTGAGAATTTTGGACTGAAAGGATTGTATTCGTTGGATATTAGAAGGCTTAGCGGTACCCCACAGATCTGCACCGTAGGTCCAGATTGGTCGTATTATGGCCTTGTAGATGGTCAGTTTACTTTCTAATATGAGCTGTGAGCGCCTATTTATAAGGCTGTATAAGAGTCCGTGGCGTCTGTTGAGTTCTTGTCGTTTGATTTTAGTATGTTCTTTCCAGTTGAGTCGTGAGTCAAGGTGGAACCCAAGGTAACGGACTGAATCGGAGAGAGGCATAGGGATGTTATTGTATGTAACATTATCAGGAGAATCTTTTCTCAGTTGAAAATTAAAATGTACGCATTTGAACTCATTTATTTTAATTCTTCATTTACTGCACCACTGCTGAATAGCATCAAGGTGGTTTCGTAAAATGTTAGAAGCGGTTTTGGAATCAGGGTGTGAGGAGAGGATCGCTTTGTCATCTGCAAAGAGGGCTAAAAGAGTATTAGGATGAGTAGGGATGTCTGCAGTATAAAGGATAAAAAGGATGGGTCCAAGCACACTGCCCTGTTGAACACCCGCTTTCACAGGGTAGTGTTCGGAGTAATCTGATCCTTGCCAGACCCTAAAATAACGGTTAGAAAGATAAGATTTAAGGATTAGGTTGATAGTACTTGGGAATATTGATTTTAGCTTATATAACAGTCCAGCATGCCATACTCGGTCAAAAGCTTAAGTGACATCTAAGAATGCACCAGGTCAAAATTCTTTCCGCTCGAGGGAAGAGGAAATAAAGTCAACAACGCGAAAAACCTGCTGGTCAGTAGAATGATGGGATCGGAAGCCGAACTGATGATTAGGAAGAATATTTAAGAAAGTTATTATAGGTATTATTCGTTTTAAAAGAACTTTCTCAAATACCTTGGAAAGTAAAGGTTGGCTAATTGGTCGATAGGATAATGTGTTAGAAGAAGATTTACCGGGTTTGGATAATTGGATTATTTCAGAAAATTTCCAGAGAAGTAGAAAATGAGTGGTTCGAAGGACACAATTATAGAGGTAAGTGAGGAAAAATATTGCCTTTAGGGTAGATTTCGAAGTATTAGCCAAGTGATAAGGTCATAGCCGGGTGCTTTGCGCTTAGGCAGATGGTTTATAATGTACTTGACCTCAGAAGGTGTCACTGCCCTAATCGGTAACGACATTGTTAATAGTATATCCAGTGACTTCTCAACCTCCGCGTTGTTGGACAAGTTATGGGGAGTGAATGTTTGCTTTAGATGCTGGGCAAACATTTGGGCCTTGTCTCTGTGAGAAGAGGCCCATGAACCATCTTCTCGACATAAGGGGGCAGAAGGTTCATGATACTTCAGAATCCTGCGAGTTGCAGTCCAGAGGGATTTGTCTCCTTTTGAGAGGCTAGACAGGTAAGCATTAAATGCCTTATCTCGTAAAGCACCTAGTTTTTGCTTTACGAGACGAGATAGCTGGTTGAACCCCCTACGATCTGAGGGATGTCTGTACCTCTGGAACAGGGCTCGAGCTTGCCGTTTAGCTTGTATGAGGTTTTTAATATACTCGGGGAGGGGTTTAGCTGAATTTACAGTGTAGCGGGTGCTGGTGGGTTTTAAGTTAACCTTCCAAAGACATTGCTGAATCATTATAGTAAAGAACTGGACACCATCCTCCAGCTCTTCAGAGGTTTTTAAGGAGATTCCGAGGTCAAGTGACTCTTCTAGGAGTTCTAAAAAGTGGCCAGTCAATTGGACCACTTATTATATAGGGATAGGTGTGAGATACAGTGTAAGGATGACAGGGTTGTGGTCAGAGGAAAGTTCATTTAATGTTTTTACAGAGTGATGGTAGGTAATAAGATTTTTACAAATGAAAAAACCTAGGATATCAGGAAGATGGTTTACATCGGTGGGCCAATAGGTGGGAGAGGATGGACTTAGAGTGGAGAGATTGTGAGGGGAGATAGCATTATACAGAGCACGGCCACTGGAGTTGGTCGTTCTCGTGCCCCACTGCAGATGTTTCGCATTATAATATCCGCCAGAGAGGAAACGAGAACCTAAGGATTGAAAATGCTCTTGGAATTAGCCAGAGATGATAGATTTGTTAGGAGGGCAATATACTGCAGAAAAGGTAATTGGGGAAGTGGAAGTATTGATGGATACTAAAGTGGATTGGACAGAGTCTGTAGGAGTGGAGGGTATTAAATGATGAGTATGAGAAGTGCGAATGAGGAGCGCAGTTCCACCATGAGCTCGTCCCTCTGGGTGATCAGTTCGGTAAGTTGTATAGCCTGTTATGTTGAGTTTATTATTTTTTGTTAGTCGTGTTTCAGTATGTAAGAGTACGTCTATACATTTGTCTTCTAGAGTTAGTTTGAGTTCCTTTGTATGAGTTTAAATGTCGTTAGCATTCCAGAGGAGGACAGAAAAGTATCTAGGAGAGTAGGAGTTCATTTACTGCCAGACGAGGAAGTCATATTAGAGACGACCCTTGACAATAGGTTTAGGAGAGGAGTGATGAGGGTGCGAAATTCCGAGAAAAAGGAGTGAAGCATGGATTGGAAATCATTAGATATTGACGGTGGAGGAACATGAGAGATGGCAGGTCGCTCTCCCCTGGGAGGCTGGCATTGAGAAAGAGTTTCTTCTTGTCTGGGCTGGTAGGTCGTCTATGCATAAGAATAACCCGAGTCCACTTTTCTGGTTGGGGGTGGTGGGGGTCTTCGAGTTACAGGTGCTGAGTCCTGCTGTCTGGTGGGCTGAATCTGCTGCTTTAAATCTTTGTAGACCTGGCAGCTTTTATAATTGGCGGGATGGTTTTTCTGGCAAAGGGCGCAGATAGCAGGTGTACTGCGAGATTTCTGACAGTCCCCTGTGAGATGAGTCCCTCCACATTTGACACATCGGGCACCATACTCACAGTATAATTTAGTGTGACCTGGCATTTGTGACACTGAACTATGTCTCTTCAAGGGAGGGGCTTCTCCACTCGTATTCTGCAATGGCAAAGTGAGGTTATATTGTAGGTCTCGTATATATTGCTTGTGGGCTCGAGATCCACAAAGAACAAGGGCAACGGAGTCTTTATATGACCGTCATTACCAGGCCTGCTTGTTGTTATATTAATGGCATTTCTGACCTGGAAGCCAAGTTCAGTGAGCTCCTCTTTGATATAATCAGGAGAGGTTGAGTGGTGGAGGTGACGGGTGACGACCCTGACTGCACGCTCTTCTTTTAGTTTGTAAGTGTGATGCTAGCGTTTGTCTCTTTCTGCTCACTATACCTCTGTAGGTTTCTGGCCTATCTGGCATTATTTTAGGGTCATGTTGACGATTGACACATGTGTATATTCCGTGGCCGACTCGCTCATCGAGTTGAGTGCTCATTAGGCGAAAGTTTTGTACATTTATGACAAAAATGGGAGGTGGTCGGGTTATACGTTGGGAGGCGGTTTCCATCTCCTCTCCAGTAATGTTTTGAAGAGGCTGAAAAAGATTAACAGTTGTGAAAGCTGATAGGTTTTCATTCATATTTGTCACTTCGTTGGCGGGGGATGTGATGGTCACTCCTTGAGAGGTGCTGGGGCGTGGCTGTAGTTGGTCTCTTTCCAATGGAGTGCTACTGGCGGAATGGCGCCTCTTATCTTTAGGAGGGGTCATGGGAGCACCACGACGGTTCCCTTTTCGCCCTCCACTAGCAATCACCTCATGATAATGATAGCCTCCCATAATTTATTCATTAATTTATAAAAGAAAAAAGAAAAGAAAGTAGAGTGGCCGAGTCTCGAACCTGTAACGCTGGGTTAAGAGTCTCGAACGGAGGCTCCTACCCAGCAGGCTGAGAGATAAGGGAGGCTATGAGAGCCTAACGCGGCGAGGTGGGGGCCGGACAGGTCTTCCCCTGTCGACCCCAGTGCTAAGGATAACGGCTACAAAAATAGTTCGCTTTACTCACTGTTTAGATGTGATCCTCGAGACGATTCGAGCTGAAACTGAACTCACATGTCACTGACACTTCACTACAAATGTATGTAGAGTTTGAGATCTCAGTTCTTCCCATAACTCGTATATTATACTTGGAAAGACAGAGCGCTATATACACGTGTGTACTGATCACAGGCTACACCGCTACTGTAAGTGGTTTAATGGAATTGGGAATTTCAAACTATAGTGCAACTGACTGGCGATTGTTTATAGGTAGCTCAAAACGCAGCTTGAAGTGTGTTCTCCTCCACAATGGAAACTTATTTGGTTCAGTTTCAATTGGCCATTCAGTTTGTTTGCGTGAAGAATATGAGACCATAAAGAAAGTCATTGATTTGTTGCAATATCACATGCACCAATAGATTATTTGTGTTGACCTTAAAATGGTCTGCTTCCTACTTGGTCAAGAACGTGGATACACACAGTAACCCTGCTTTTTGTGTAAGTGGGACAGCTGAGCTCGTGCGCAACATTGGGTGCAGTCAAGACCGGACCCGAGACCAGGTGATCCAAGCATCGTGCATCAGCCACTTGTTGACAGAAAGAACATTATATATCCACCTCTGCATATAAAATTGGGTCTCATGAAGCAATTCGTTAAAGCTTTGACAACTGAAGGAGACTGTTTGAAGTATCTCGTATCGAAATTTCCTAGCCTCTCATTTAAAAAGATAAAGGCCGGTGTTTTGATAATTCACAGATTCGACAGCTTCTTGCAGACGAATATTTCGTGGTAACAATGTCAGAAATTGAAAAGAATGCTTAATTGGAATTCAAAAACATTGTTATAGACTTTCTTTGAAATACACGAGCATTGTATTACTCCGAAATTGTCCAGCAATTCTTGGAATGCTTTCAAAAGCTAGGTTGCAACATGAGCATTAAATTGCATTTTTTACACAGCCACCTTGGTAATTTCCCGGACAATCTTGGTGCTGTGAGTGGTGAGCAAGGTGGGCGTTTCCATCAAGATTTGAGGGTCATGGAAGCAAGGTATCAAGGTAGATGGGAAGTACATTGATAAAGGGTGATTCTGTTTAATAGAATCCATTCGCTAAATCAAATAACAGACACCAGACGAGTGATGGAGAGAGGGAAATTAACTATTCTCTGGATATTGCGAGGGGCCTGTCAGCCGAGACTCGATTTGACAAGTGGACCGTTCTAAAAAGAGAATCAACAACTCTTACATCAGAGCGAGTGGGTGAGAATGATGTAAGGTGGCGCCTTGAATCCTCTATAGGCATTGCCCCCCCCCCCCCTCCACTACTTACTTACACCTCTTGCATTGATAATTGTGAAAGAATTAGCTGCAGAATTCGCTAAAACAAAAGCTGAATTGCGGTAAACTCTTTAGAAAGCGGGGGTTGGGCGTTCAAAGGCTAGTGTCCGGGGTGTTTCAAAGTAAATATTTTAAAAAACTTTTTTTTTTAATTTTTGGATGTTGATAATGATTATTTTTTTTTTTTTTTTAAGAAAGAGTTGGATGTCCGAGATTAAAATAAGCAAAGCCCCATTCATTTTTTGCCTAATGCTGAAGGTTCGTTCAGCACCCTCCCATGTCGATATCTGTGCTAAGAGTCATATATCCACCGCTGTTTTGTAAAACTTTCTTTCGAGGTGGCTTACAAGTACTCTACTCCTACTTCTTGTAAGGAAGAGCTATTTTCCCGTAAAATGCTGATGAGTGACCAAAAAATTTGTGGTTTTGCCAATGTTGAAGCGAGACAGATATTTCTATCAGTTAAGTGCATGAGAATATGCAAGACACTCTCATCCGTTTGTAAACACATCGGTAGGTTTCGTAGTATTTTCACTGACAGTTATAAAGCAATTATAAATAAATAGTGACATCGTAATCTCCTCATATGTTATATACTAGCAAAGAAGTAACATCCTAGGAGCATATAGGTAAGATGTTTACTACCTGTAGCATTGTAACGTCACAAACGATTCAATGTATCCCAAAAATTTTTAATTGTAAATAGTTATTTTAAATATAGGATGATACTTTAGTCTTGTTTTTAATTAAGTTTAAAAAAAAAAAAAAGTGGGGTAATACCTGTCGCCCCTGCACGAACAAGATCATTTTCAAATCCACAGCATTTCAATAATTTTATTAAATTAATAATAAATTCATTTCTATTATTTTAAAGTGTATAACATCATAGAAATATGAATATTATATTAAATTTTAAACTATTATTTATCTCTGAATGGTTGGAGAATTTGGAAACTATGCTGCATGTAATTTTTCTTTCAAAATTTTGTATCTTGATTTTAAAAATTAAACGAACTTCAGCAATGTGAAGCTACTTTAATTTAAGTAATGGCATGTAAAAGGACAAGAAAATTATTGAATATATGGTAGATCCACATTCGATCTTTAGGATACACATTTCAAATATTCTGGATTTTTTTTATAAGCTTAATAATAGTTTTATCATTAAAATCTTAATTTTACAAGGTATTAATAGACACATTATTCAGAACATATTTATTCGTTAAATCTTTAGAAATAAAATGACTGCCTGCAAAAAAATCTTACAACTTATAGGTATTTTTATTGGAAAAATCTCTATCATGTTTAATAAGAAAACAACAAATAAAATAAAATTCTATATAACCTTCAAATCGATTTGCACTCTTAAGGCCCATTTTTATGTACATTTAACCGCCAAAAAAATAAGTGTTGCTTATTCGAGGTTTAAAGATGTAATTTCTCTGAAGATATTCGAGGGAGGTAATTTAGAATGTCTTTATAACCTAGGTAACCTTATTCTATGAAAATATTTACACAGAGTTTAAATAAAATTTCTATCACTCTCAAATTTAAAAAAAATTATTTAATTTAATCATTAANATAATTATTTATTTATTTAGTAAATGTAGGTCAAATTATTGGTAGTTAAGCTCTTTTATAGAAAAAAATAAATCAGAAAATAAATTTCTATAATATCTAATTCAAAATATTTACGAAAATCCACAGAATCATACTTGAATGATTTTTTTTTTTTGTTTGTTTTGCGCGTAGAAAAAAAAATTTTGTCCTTAGACTCAACAAATATTTCATATAACACAATTTTAATTGAATGCAGTATGTTGTTTAACATATTCAAAATCCATTCATATTTATGTACATTAAAACTTTCTTTATTAATTAAAATACAAAGGAAGATACACTAACAGCCAGTCGGAAGCTTAGCAGAAAAAAATGAGGAGACGCACCTGCCTTCAGCAGGTAGGTGCCTGCCAACCTGCTGTTGTTTCGTTTCTGTTTTGTTTTTTTATCTATGTCCTCTATAGTCCCGTGTCTTTTGTGTAAACTGAATCAGGAGTATAAAGAAATTTCAGAGGTTGAATAATTAGCTAGCCTCAACCAACCCTCTAATATTTCACTCTCTTTTATGTCATACCTTCTGAAAAAAAGCAATATTCCCGAATACTGGACACAATCCATGTCTGTACAAATCTCAAGGCACAATGTTTAAGGTAAATCAGTACCGCTGAATATAAATCAGCGTTTGAAAAAAACTCAAAAATGTGCACAAAATGTATGCTTTCGACACAACTCACATGTGTTTTCGATTGATACTACCACCGTTGATGGAGAGAGATAAGACGTATACTTCGCTCTTTAATTCTTCTCTCTACCCATCTATTAGTGCCGCTCGTTTATGTGTGTACATCATCTTTGAGTGTTCAGGGAAAAAATATAAATAAGAGTTTTGTTATTGAATGATGCATATATTTTTTGTAAATGAATTGAAAACTCGGATAAAATTTTGATATTTGATCATTATTAACATAGGTTTTTTGTAAATATCTTTAGAACTACATAACCGATTTAAGAGTTTGATATCTCGTTTTGAAAAACATGACTGTGGACGGCGACTAACTCTAGTCNGACAATTTCGAAATAAAACTTTAAGAAAAATACATAAAGAAATGAATCAGATCTTCATTTTTAGATTTCATTAAAAAAAATAATGCATTACCTCAATATGAGTTTCTGATTACTTAAGTCAATATATGAGTTTTTTTAAATTTAGTTAGACTAGTTAGGGTAAAAAAAAAATATTTTGACTCATACGAATATATTTATACTATATTTTCTATAGCCCAAGAAAAAGTTTTTACTACAATTATAGTAGAGTTTAAACAATTATTATTATTATGTTTTCAGAATTTTTTTTGGTTGGACTATATTGTGGTTCTTAGTTTCAATTGTTAATTCTTAACATGCAACTTCGTTTGATTTATTTTAATCACTATTTACTTTAAAAGACTATTTTTATTTTTAAAGTACTAAACAAAAAAGCAGTATGAAAATAGGCGAATTTGAGGCTTTATTTTGACTTAGTTATATCTAATGATGATTGTTTATGTAGTAGAGTATTTATCTGCTGATTCATTAAACCTAAAAATAATCCGCCTTTATTTTAATAAAAAATTTGATTAACCCCCAAACTTTTCTGATATTAGTTATAACGTAAGTTTTTATCGCATATTCCAGACGGTAGAACTTTTTCGTAAATGGCTATGGTAAATGGCCGTAAAAAAAAAAAAAAAAAAAAAAAGTATGTGTCATTAGTGGTGCAATATGAAAATTTGATTTTGCCAAGCCCCTCCGCCCGCAGACCGAAAATCAAAAATCAGACTTCACAGAGTCAACCACCTGAATATTCTGAGGATTCCCTGAAAATTGTATCAAAATCGTACGTAACATACATACACACATCCTATTATATAAGAATTTTAGCGACTATATTTTTTGGTACTACATAGTACATACATAAGATTGGAGGATATATTTATACAAATTTCAAAAATCTGAAAACCTCATCCTTCGGAATTTGATTCTCTACTCTCTCAGCTCTCTGCCAAAATCTCCATCACGCTGATATTAGCAAATATAATTTGGATTATTTAAATGCCTTGTTACGAAAATGAAAGTTTAATTAATCGTCTCAATTTATTACAACGATTGGACAATTTCGAAATAAAACTTTAAGAAAAATACATAAAGAAATGAATCAGATCTTCATTTTTAGATTTCATTAAAAAAAATAATGCATTACCTCAATATGAGTTTCTGATTACTTAAGTCAATATATGAGTTTTTTTAAATTTAGTTAGACTAGTTAGGGTAAAAAAAAAATATTTTGACTCATACGAATATATTTATACTATATTTTCTATAGCCCAAGAAAAAGTTTTTACTACAATTATAGTAGAGTTTAAACAATTATTATTATTATGTTTTCAGAATTTTTTTTGGTTGGACTATATTGTGGTTCTTAGTTTCAATTGTTAATTCTTAACATGCAACTTCGTTTGATTTATTTTAATCACTATTTACTTTAAAAGACTATTTTTATTTTTAAAGTACTAAACAAAAAAGCAGTATGAAAATAGGCGAATTTGAGGCTTTATTTTGACTTAGTTATATCTAATGATGATTGTTTATGTAGTAGAGTATTTATCTGCTGATTCATTAAACCTA
Source organism: Oncopeltus fasciatus (assembly GCA_000696205.2). NCBI lineage: Eukaryota > Metazoa > Arthropoda > Insecta > Hemiptera > Lygaeidae > Oncopeltus > Oncopeltus fasciatus. The sequence goes on from KZ809854.1 coordinate 46,786, forward strand.
AAAATAATCCGCCTTTATTTTAATAAAAAATTTGATTAACCCCCAAACTTTTCTGATATNTTTTAAATTACCATACTAGCCTTCCGACATTCAAAGAGCTAATGGCCCCCTAATTCCTCTCTTCACCACGATTTTAGTATCCCTTTCGGTCTAGTTCTCATGTCTTCCAGATTCATTCTTTTCCACAGTAAACTGCCATTCCATCCTAATCCACTAGCACAGACCTTGTCTTCCAACTCCAACCCCTACAACCCTCCCCAGCGACTCAAACAAAGATGGCCCCGTGACCTCCTGGGGACATAATCTGTAAATAATTTGAGAGTGGTGTCAAATATGAACCTTCTCTCCTCATGTGATTGTCATTGAAAAGTTTTTATTTTTATTTTGTTCTTCATTGTAATGTTTTTATATTAACAGAAATGTTATAAATAAAAAAAAGTTATCAAACTCTTTCATGCAGTGCTGGATTGTTAATCGAAAATACATTGGAGTGAGTTAATGGAAAAACTTTCTTGAAAGATATATAAGGCATTTCTATACAAAGCCCCGAGAGACCCCTGGTCATGTGGTACTTCCATTCCTGTGCGAAGTGAGAAGTGAAGTACCCCAAATGAGGACAGTGTGGAGCGTCACAGTGCTTGAGATCTACTTGCCAAGTAAGGCAGGCTTTCTGCACTGCACTTTGCTGTATCACTTTCAAGTGGGTATCATCCAATTGTGTTCTTTCTACGGCAATGTGATAAGTATCGCGCCGGATTCACTATAATAAACTCTGCCGATACATCATATTTATCCTCATTCATAGATGATTTTAGTTGGGGTTCGGTCAAGGTAGATCCAAAAAAACACAAATTTAAATGTTTAAATGTATTTTAATAAATATTAAACGTGTTACTGACATCATTCTGTCCAATGGTTTTCCTACTCACACCATTAAAAAACTTGTTAAAGATTTTTTTATTATTTCCACTTCTCCAACTATCCCCCTCCCCCAAAATAACGACCTTGTTTTCCGTTTTCTTCCTTATATTCCAAAACTTTCTGAAAATATTAAGAAATCTCTCAGAAAAACTTTCCCTAACCTTAAGTTTTCTTTTTCCACCAACAACAAACTAAAATCTATTTACACTATCCTCAAAGACCCCATCCCCCTTCCTAACAGAACTAATGTCTACAAAATTCCCAGTTCCACACCTAATTGCCATGGTTCTTACATTGGACAAACAAAAAACCATATTTCCCGTAGAACCAGTAATTATAAAAATGACATAAAGAATAAACTAATAAAACTGCCCTCACTAAACATGTTTTTCATGAAGAACACACATTTGACTTCGAGAGCATAACCATTCTTTCCACTGAACCCTATCAACACAAACGTCTTTAGTCTGAAACCGTTCACATCAACTTACAACACTATCCAGTTAACGACAGAACTGACATAGAACAAATTTCCTCAACTTATTCTAACATTTTCAACATTCTAAAAACCATCAGCCCTCCTTCTCAATAAACCTGTCAAACATTTTTCTCAGTTCCAAAGTTACCTATTCCCAATAATACCCTTCCTTTTTTCCTTTGTCCTTTTTATTGCCCTCTCTTGAAACAGGCCGCTTTCCCTTTGTACCTTCCGCCTCTTACCTTCTACCCCCAACTTTCTACCTCCCACATTGTGTATAAGGAAAATTTATACTTTAGTCATGGAAATGTGAACTTAGGGACAGGATGTCTTCTCTCATCTTCATGATAGGTAGGTGTGGCAAATTACTGTTTTAATGTTATTCATTTATTTTTTAATAAGTTGTTGTTAGCATGTACACAAGTAATTGCAGAACATTTTGTTAACCATTTTGCAGAAATTTCTAATTATACTATTAGTCAAGAAAGGTCTAAAGAAACAATAGTCTTTAATGAAACTATGCCTAGAGAGAACCTACACCAAAATGACTACAACTTTTGCTTTACTCCATGGGAACTACAATCAGCAATAGATGACTTAAATCTTCCACTCCAGGACAAGATGAAGTTCACAATCTTATGATAAAAATCTTCTAACAGCTGCAAAAAAATCATTGTTAAAATTATACAATAAAATCTGGGAAACTTCATCATATCCTCAAGCTTGGTGAGAGTCAATTATCATTCCCGTTTTAAAACCAGGAAAAATAAGTATGATTTGAATAGCTACAGACCGATTTCCTTGACAAGTTGCCTTTCAAAATTATTGGAAAGAATGATTAACAAACGCTTAATGTGGACAATTGAAAAATACAATTTGCTATCTCCCATTCAAAGTGGTTTGAGAAAAGGTAGATCCACTACTGATCAATTAGTCACAATGGAAACTAAAATACTAAACACCTTCATCGAAAGAAAAGAAGCCGTGGGGATATTTTTTGATATCGAAAAGGCGTATGACACAGTAGACAGAAATCTAATCTTAAGGACGCTGTTCAAATGTCGCTAGCGAATTTTATAAAAAGCTTTCTCATGAGAAGGTATTTTAGAGTAAGAGTTGGAGAATCAACTTCTGAACGCAGAGAAATCAATAATGGTATTCCACAAGGAAGTGTACTAAGCTGTACGTTGTTCGCGATCGCAATAAACTCAATAGCTGAGATTATACCCAAATAATTGAGGCATTCCTTTATGTAGATGACTTAACCATAGTCCTAGGTTTTCAAAATCAAGAATGGATGCGACGAATTATGCAAAATGTGCTGAACAAATTACAGGACTGGTCAGAGAAGAATAATCTCCGTTTTTCTTCAGAGAAGACCAAATGTTTGATGTTCTCACGTAAACGACGCCCTAGTGACTGGGTAGTCACTGAACTGGGTAGAGTTCATAATGAATGGCCATGTACTCGAGTTGAAAGATGAGGTCAAATTCCTGGGCTTAGTCCTCGATAAAAAACTTACGTGGATGCCGCACATAAAATATCTACGTTCTGAATGCCATAAACGACTCAATCTAATGAAAGTTCTTGCCAAGACTTCCTGGGGAGCTGATCGAAAGACTATGATAATGCTGTACAATAGTCTTATTCGAGCAAAGTTAGATTATGGTAGTCCAATATATTCATCTGCGAAAAGTAAACACTTACTTCTCTTAGATTCAATCCACCACACAGGAATAAAACTTGCAACAGGAGCCTTCAAGACCAGCCCTATAGAGAGTCTTTGCGCTGAAGCTTCACTGCCACCTCTCATTTTCCAGCGCCAAGAACTAGTCAGCTCATATGTTGCCAAAATAAAATTGCAGCCTACAAATTTAGCTTTCCAATGCATTTTTTACCCTAGATTCTGCAGGTTATATGAATCCAACCAAAGACTAGCAGCTCCATTAGGAATCAGACACAGGGCACTTATATCAGAAATCCAAGAATATGCCTATGAACAGCCAGAATCTCTTGAACAGCCTCCATGGAAGACTCAACCACTTAAAGTAGACCTAACTCTTAAAAACAAGGATCCAAATTTCATAGTCACCAGTTTTTAAGCAGTTTTAGAAACATACGCCGACTTTGACATCATCTAAACTGACGGCTCTTAAGACAATGACAACGTTGGTTCTGCTATAATATACGAAGGAATAACTAAAAAATACAAGTTGCCCACGTATACTACAATATTCACAGCGGAATTACAAGCAATCGCCTCAGCATTACATGAAGCAATCAGCAGAGCCAACGATAAATTCCTAATTTGTACTGATTCTTTGTCTGCCTTAAAAGCACTTCAAAATGATAAGAAAACAGGACTTAAAATTAACAAAATAAAAAACTATCTTGAAATTTTGAACAATTTAAACAAAATTGTACAGTTTTTATGGATTCCTTCACATTCAGGAACACCAGGAAACGACGCAGCAGACAAAGCAGCGAAAGTGGCAGCCAAGATGAACATTCCCCTTATAAATATTTATGAGGTAAGTGACCTAAAATCATGTCTTAGGAGAAGAATAAGAGAAAACTGGGAATCTATGTGGTCTGAAATTCCACTAACGAATAAATTGAGAAGAATAAAGCCGACAACCAAATCCTGGAGAAGCTCAGAAAGGGGTAATCGGAAAGAAGAG
>KZ809855.1:45652-56578 GCA_000696205.2 Oncopeltus fasciatus
ATAAATAAATAAATAAGTATATATATGTATATATATATATATATTTATTTATTTATTAAAACAATGCCAAAATAAATAGTATACTTTTTGTTAGGGTTCGATCAAGGTAGATCCAAAAAGTAAAATTTAAAAAAAAGTTTAATTTTTTAAATTCTCTGCCAATGTTCACTCCTCTAAACCTGATGACTCCTTCCTCTCCTCTGATTTTTCCTCAGACCTTAAGACTGCCCATAAATTTCTAAAAACCACAATAACAATATCATATTAACCAGAACCATAAACCACAAAAACCCCTCCACCCTATTGTCTCCAATATTAACTCTTCTTCATCTAAACTGAGCAAATTTCTCCTTCCATACTTACTGATTCTTAGCCAACAAAACCCGTACAACATAAACTCATTTGACCTCAAAACATAGCTTGAATCCCTACTTATCTCTGGTAGTAATATTTTTTGCTCCATAGACGGTGAATCTCTCTTCACTTATTTACCAATTGTTAAAGCTCTCCAAATTGTGGATCCAAGACCACACAACACTATCATGATCTACATACCTCTAGTCCCTTTCCCAATGTTGTACGTCTGGCTATCTCCTTTACCAAGGTAATTACTATAATCAGATTAACGGTCTGGCTATGGGAAATAACCTTGCTCCTGACATTTCCAATATTACCCTTACTGACCTCCTAGACTCTATCCTTCCACCCTTTCATAAGGACATTTTCTTCCTTAAAAAATAAGTTGACGACTTGTTCCTCATTCTCAATCCAGAAAAAATCCCCCGATCCTTACTGCATTTAACTCTTACCACCCATTAACTCGCCTTGAATTTACCATTGAAATTCAACTCCCCTTCCTTGACATTTGTATTATCCGTAACACTAATGGCTCTATCTCCACTGATTGGTACACCAAGCTCACTTACTCAGGTTGTCTTCTCCACTTTAACTCATCTCACCCTCACCATAAAAAAATAAATGTGGCAAAAACCTTATCTACAGATCACTCACACTCTCTGAAAAGATATTCCACAGCAAAAATATTAAATGTTTGACAGACATCCTCCTCTCTAATGGTTTCCCAATTCAGTTAATGCTAGAACTGACATAGAACAAATTTCTGCAACTTATTAAAACATTTTCAACATTCTGAAAAACCATTAGCCTTCCTTCAAAATAAACCTGTCAAAAATTTCTCCTAGTTCCTTCCAGAGCAAGAAAGACCCCAAAAATAAATATTTTAAAGTCCTGACCTTTAACAGAAAAAAAAAAAATTAATATTGACATTGCCTTTTATTTTTAAGTCAGCTTAAGCTGTCAATGTCTCTTAAAGGGTATGTAGTGGAGATGCTAGATATTAAGTCATTCCAAGCAGAGCAACTAGATGGAATAAGTATGTGGATCTATGCTGGGAATGTGAGTTTAGCTATGTTCAGCCTTATTTGTACAATATCCATATCGGCACCCTATTCTACCAATGTTACTTGCCAACTCCCTTTCTATTAACATCTATTGTACATTCCTTCTTCTATTAAGCAACTCAAAATTGTTAGTGTACTTTAATTGCTCTGATCGATGATTATTTATGTTGTATTAGTTTTTTCAATGTTATTCTGTCAGAATAAATGCTGCAATCATTTTACCTAAAATTATTCATAAATACATTTTCTATTAATTAGTACTCTTAGTTTAGATGTTAAGTTATTATAAAAATTATAATCGTTGCTATTAGTGTTCAGAACTAATACGGAATTCAGAACTGCAGTACCTGATTTAGAAGTCTAGAACGCATTTCCTCCACTAAGCTGGCATCCCTATTTTGGAAAATTGAAAGGCTGTTTTAGTTGTTTATTCTTATTTATATCCACCTTCTGATGAAACGAAAGAAATTTGGTTAGTTTATGAATATCTTCTGTGGTAAATCCCCCCTTTTTTTTAGTAAATGGAAAAATATGATTTGCATTTATATGATTTGGAAAGTTCATACATAAATATACATTAACTATGATGTTGAGGAATTCCACTTTATTTATGTAGCACACCTCAGCAGCTTAAAATCATTTATTTAATGCTAAAGTAAACATATGACAAAGAATATAATTAAAACAATTCTAAAATAACTGAGTTTAATCTAAATATCTGAGCATTATATAAATAATTTAATTTGAGCTATAATTTTTCAGTGTATTATAGTTTTTTAATGAAAAAAAAAATTAAATTTTAAATGATTTGTAATTTTGTAATAGAGGTTGAGATTTGATTTAGAGTTGCTTAATTCATGACTTGATGAATGTGGCATTTAATTATTCCAGAATATAATTTTTCAGAATGAGTAATTTTTGTGGGTTCTTTTTTTTTATTTTGGGGGAGAGGGTCTTGGACTTTATTTAAGAGACTCCAAAAAGAACTATCTTTCAATAGTATTCTGAAAAAGATAATATATATTTTTCTCATTTGCTGAGTTTTCAATTATATTTTCTTCTTTAAAATTAAAAAAAAATTTTATTGCAGTATAAAATAGTAAACTTACTTGTAACTAAATTAAAGCAAGTTTCCTTTGAAGAAATGTGAAATCAACCAATATAGTATTGGTGTGACAGAATTAGATAGGTAATGGAATACCATTTATTTACTGAGAGCAGTAGCACCTGCCAGAGTTTACTGGCTTGGATTAAGATTTCAGTGTTACAAGGGCAATGTCACTGAACCAGAAAAAAGAGGTAGCTTATCTCGAGGTGACAGGCAGCTCTGTCCTGGAGAAATTTTCATTAGAATGTGAAGCAGAGGTGGATTCTCACTTATTCTCTATATTGGAAATAATTCTCTGAATATAATAATTATTTATTAACTCAACTCCTGACCTTGCTATTTTAAAAATAGATTGGTAAAGGAGCTTACAGTATGTGTCACATAACTAAATAATTAACGGTTATTTCCACTTTCCATTAGATTAATATATAAATTTGTCACTCATGTCTCTCTATTTTAAAATAAAAGCTCTTTATAGATTAAAGATGTGGAATAGTGGTGACACTTACATATTAGCGATGCTAAAAATTCTTTTATTTTACTTACTTTCATTGAACACCCACTAATTTATTTTAGAAAAATTTTATTCTTTTGAATCTCAAAGATTTCTTCTGGTGAATTCAATACTACTACTAGTAGAAGTAGTAACAGAGATTTAAAATTTCCACTGTTTCATTTATGTAGCTGAAGCAGTTGAAGTAGTAATACATTTTGTCTATCCAAACCTCAACTATGTAGTTGCATTTGGTTAATTTTTCAATTTTTAAGTTTAGGGTGTTAGTAGATTAAGAGATATTTAAAATATAGCTTTGGAGTGTTTTTGACTCTTTTAATTATAGAACAAATCATATTTCTATAGATCATTTTAAAATTTTATAAGTTAAAATTTAGGTATTAGATGGAGTTGCAACATTCAGAGAATAAGCAAAAGATAATTCTACTGTAGGTCTTTTTCGGTGTTTTGAAATGGGTCTGGAATTTATGTAGGTTATTTTTGAATTTTTTAAAATTTTTTTAAAATAGTATTTCTTATTAATTCCACATGGTAGTTGAAACTCATNTTCTTATATATAGATGGCAATAAAAAATATAATGAATACCAAATACTAACATAATATAGATGCGGTTTTTCTGCAGTTCACTCAAATATTCCTTGATAATTATTTTGGGCAAATTTGCTACATAGCTTGAAATATATCTCATAGGAAAAATTTACTATATAGTCTATATTAAATAAGTAAAAAGATGGTCATGATATTAGCAAGAAAAAAAGTCATATTTAAGAAATTAGGTTAGGTATTTAAACTACATGTAAAAATGAATAACAAGAGCATTTAGTATTTTTAGAGCTATAGCAGTAATACCTGTAAATAGCTACAGAAAGATAAAAGTTACTCTTGATTTTTTAAGCTACTTGAAAAAATCATCTCCACACCACGTTATTGCTGAGTAGAAGCAAAGTCATAGAAGTATAATAGGCACCCATCATTCAATTAATTATTTCATTTTTTAGTTCAGGGAAACAATATTTGCTGGATAAAGATAATATATAATAATAATAATATTTTAAGTACCTTCAGACCCTTATTACTTTATAAAGAAAGTGATGATATCGTAGCTAAAATTTGAGAAGAAACAAATCAATATGACAGATGAGGCTTTTTTAATTGTATTTTTATTATATCAGTTTAAAAGGCTGTAGTCACAAATGCTTTCTTAATTTAATGCAAATAATTAGTTGACATAATAGTTTAAGGGAAGTTTTCACTGTCCAAAAAATATTCTTATGTGTAGAGTTTTATTAATTAATTTTTATGCTTTATAAGTTTCAATGATTCAAGGTACTTAATAAGAATATGTTTTAATGTGGCTCATAGAAGTTTGGACTTGAGTAATTACTCAACGAACTATCTCTTCTTAATTCCAATTACTTCCAAATTCAATAATAGCTTTCATGAGAAGAAAGTTCAAAAATACGGAAATAAATACAAAACAAATTTTATTCATTACTATAATTTTCATATATTCACAAATACAAGCAAATTTTTTATTAACACTGTACACAAAGTCTGTTATATGGGTTATTTAATTTATAAAAAAAAAAATAAAACTTTATTGCTTTACTTCTTCATTAAATAATACTTCAAGTTGAAACCTTCTTAAGAGCATCAGAAGAGGCAAGGGTCTAGGTTTGATTTCCCTTGAACTCAGAGGTCTTAGAATACATCATGTATAGATGTCTAGTTCGAAGGTTAATTAATAGGTTAATTTGTTCAATGGCTGTTTCTCATTAAGTGTCTGGTATTAGCAAAATCATAAAAAAATTTATTTTGAATAAGTTACACACATTTATTTTTCATTGAAAATTAGATTTCAAAATTAAGTAAAAAAATTATAATTTCTTTATCGTGTATTAGTGTTTTGAAAAATTGTAAATAAATTAAAGGGCAAATTGAATTAAGGTGATAAGTAACATATTTGGAGTTATTAATCCATATTATTCAATAAATAAATGAAGTAGAATTTTTAATGATTTTAAAATCAAAATTTGAATTTTTTTTAATACTATTTAAAAAACTGTTATGCATAGGGTAATTAATTCTCAAGAAAATCTTTCACTGCCAAACTTTGCTTCAGTTTTCTCCAAAAGTGAAAAATGAAACATCACCTTATCCATTTGACCCTTCAAATTATAAGGGGAATATGGGGTAGATTAACAAATTATTGTGCACCCTTCTTTCTTTATATCCAAAAGACTATTAAGAGAGTATACAAATTTATAACCTGTGCTGAAATTTTTAAAATTTTCCCATTTTGAGGCTTATTTAAGCTTTTTTTTAATAGTTTCGTTCCAAAATGCATAATTATTAATAAATTTGATTATATCAAATATAAATTATTTCAATCCTTAAGTAACAAAAATGTAATTTAGAAAAGATTATTAAAAAAAATAAAACATTGATAGCCTAAGCTGAAATTTATCAAGTCAAGTATGATAATCAAAAATGATTGAAATGATGCATAAATATTATCACAATGCCTCCCACCCTAAAGGGATTACACATTTAGCGTTGGGCTCGGCCCGGGAGAGAAACGCCAAATTCAGTTGGGGCCTATCAGTGGAATTTGCACACATCAACCCTCCGCTCTCCTGGTCTTCTCCTGCCTCTTCGCTGGCCTGAAAACACAACCCACTCCCCAGTTCTCGCTTTAGGTGGCACTCTTAAAAGAAGTCTGTCTCACTTCTACTTTAGGAGTACACTCAACTTGTTTATATATGAAGCATTTTATATAAATGAGTTATCTAATAATGTTTACTAAATTAATGAATAATAAAACTTCACGATATCGCTTAATTTTTCTTAAATGATGCTATTATTTCTATTTCTTAATGGAAGGTCAAAAATAAATGACAATAATTCTATAATTTATTGCTCGACTAGTTTCGCGACACCTCTTCGAAAGTTTATATTACTTAAATTATATTATACGATTCTGATTCAANCAGTGTGTTAATTTACTCATTAAAATCATAATATTTGTGTTAATTAAATTCTTTACGTATCACAAATATTAAACAATTTAAAAAAAATAATATTAACACCAATATTTTCTTAAAAATTTAATATTTTACTTTGTCACAAATGATAAATTAGCTACTATTTGTTACAACAGACAAAAAGCAGTCGAATTTGTATCAATACACAGTAGGTCTGAAAGTGATTTCAAAAATTGAATTATTCATTTTTATTGTGGAAAATAAAATAAAAATCGGCATTAGAAAAGCAAAATTAATTTGGGGAATGATAGAATTGTAACAAAATGGCAGCAGATGAGGTATTGTAAGGTAAATATTTGTTAAGTGTGTAGTGATTGCTATCCTGTCATGGTTTGACATCAGAGGAGAGCTGGTCTATTGTGGGAATCTATTCTGGTCAATTTTTATCTCCTCAGTTATATTAGTATTAGTGAGGAAAGTGGTCGTGCCTGTTCTCCTTCTCATCTGTTTGTGTGTTTGTGTGTGTGTGGGAGTGACTTGTGTTTACTACAAGGTGTAGTGTGTAATTCAAAAGGGGTTAGTGTATCCTGATAAATGGGGATTGTTCTCAGACGTATGTACCTCACTGGCTAATAGTAAACAATAACTAAATAATTGTTTATTTAATATTGTAGAAATAAGTAGTTTCCTCACTATTAAACTGTTCACTGAAATAATGTTAACATGTGTATTTTTCCCTACTTTTTGGGTGTTTAAATAATAATCACAAGAATAATTTAATCACATTTAATAATATCAACATATTTTGTATTAATTAGTAATATTTTAGTTTATTTTCCCCCAATTATTTCTTCTCACTGTTGAATTGATTTTTTTTCACTTGCTCTATTATTTTTAAGTGCGTTAATACTTAATGCAATATATGAATAATCTCAATATGTTAATATTTATGATGAAAATATTACTACAATTACTTCATATTTAATATAATGGCCAATCTGAACAACGGGGGTATAGCTCAGTGGTAGAGCATTCGACTGCAGATCGAGAGGTCCCCGGTTCAAACCCGGGTGCCCCCTAATATTTTTTTTTCTTAGTTTTAAAAATAATGAAACAGAAATAGATTTTCCTTAATTTTCATTCGTTTTGTTGATACTGCTGATGTTCAAAACATTGAATGCCTTTTATTTTTTTATATTCACTCTAAATTTCCAGTTACGAGAGATAAACAATTGTTTTTAATTATATCAGTCAGTTAGTTACTCACACATTTCACAAAACGCTAAGTAATATTTAATATACATGAAAAAAATTATATTATTCTTTTTGACGGATGAAATTTCAGTAATGTGATTAATACTGCCCAATAAAGTACAGCATATTCACTTCTAAATTAAATTAAATGTAACTATTATCTACCATTTTATAGAATTTACATACAAATACATGTTTTTTTCTAGATAGAGAAGAACGCCCTACACCACCCAAAATAATGTTCATCAAGCGACTTACCAATTCAGGACAATTTAAAAACTTGTTTTTTATAATTTATTTTGACACCATTAAACCTTTTACTATAAAAATTGTAAAATGAATTATATTTCTTATAATCAAAGCATTCATTAGCAATACTTCTTTGTTATTTAAAATAAAGTGGATTTGGTTCATTTTCAAATCATCAGAACGAGAGAAAAAAGAAAGGGGAAAATCGAAGCGTAACTTTTTTTCACCTTTGGTATGAGATAGGGTTATGAAATCTAAACTTGAAATTGGGAACTGAAACTAACACCACTTGAGGTCTGTTACATTTTGAAGTCGCGATTGTAATATTTATATTTTTTTAGATGCAAATTTGGGATATTGCTTTTAAATAGAAAAAAAAAAAACTGAGTTTGGTAAACAATAAAATTGTTTAGGTAATGTTTAGTATGATCTAAGATGCTATTGATTTATTTGTTTCTGTGTGCTTATCTTGTCTTAAGTGAAATATTTTTCAAAAATAAATTAAACAAAGATTTGGAGACTTATATTCTAACGATTATTGATGTAAAAAAAAAAAAAAAAAAAAATTACTGCACTATCGTTAGAGTAGACTGAAAACATTAGGAAAAGGATGTCTTGGCTGTCGGGTATCAGGATATCTCAGGTCCAGAAAATCTTAGTAATGTTGGTAGATTTTTTTTTTTTGGTTCGGTCAAGGTAGATCCAAAAAATATAATTAAAAAAATACACTTTTTTTAAAAATCGTATTTTTTGGATCCACCTTGACCGAACACCAACAAAAAAGATCTACTAATAATCTCTAAAGTCAAAAAAACTCTCCATTTGAACTTAGTAATGTTGATTTGTATTTTAGTATGGCCGCTTTTATATCCTTCGTCGCATGGTTTCCTCTGAGCATGGTCCAAATAGGCAGTTATGATGGATCTATGTACAAATAATGTATCTAAGAATGAGGAATTTTCCGAGCTAGCTCAATGTGTAAGACTATGATGAAAAAACGAATGAAAAAACATGATTAGGTGAAAAGGGAGAGAGAGAAACCTGTAATACCTTATCCATTTGTCCGAAATGAAAGGCATAAGTTGAAAAATATGTTTATTTAGGCAGAATTGCTGCAGTGGGTCAGGGCAGATTTAAGAAAGAGAATGAGGTTTAACTGCAGCCATCACGTGGTTTTCTTATCGCAGAAGTGATCGTGCTTGTGTCGAATCAGAGTTACGAAATCTCATATCAGGGATTTAGCCGATCCCATACTGTTCTAAGTTCAACAGAATATGTCATAATGATCCATAGCACAGGAACTCCCCTGATTTTATATGATATTGCAGTGCAGATGGGGTATAATTAAATATTGATCCTGCTTATATTTAAAAACTTGTGGTCGATTCTTTCTGAAAATCATACCCTGGTAGGATAGTTTTCTACCTTCTCTGGTAGGTTATTACTTCATGTCATATGTCCTGGATCTTTAACAGCCGATACAAATTACTTTACTTTCGAAGGGATTTATTTCGATGACATTTTCTATGTCATTCTTCCAACCATTCATTAACTCAGTATATTTCTTATGTGTCAGCAATCAAGATTACATCAGTCACATTTAACAGAGTTCGTGCCAAATTTAATTTTCATCCGAGCATATTATGAAAAACTTCAGACTTAAGCTATCACCTTGCTTGACGTCATTGGAGAACGTTCTGATTCATTTCAGATGATTATGATTTCTCTGTGGTCCAGGTACAACGCATTATTAAAGATCTGGAGGCCACCATACTTCCTATTAGGCATTAAAATTAAATTGAGAGCAGTTTTCAAACATAATTGGTTCAGTATTATTTTGCATATTTTTTTTTTTTTTTTACTGCAGAGGATCGGCTAATAGGTGAAAAATTCTTACTGTTTGTCTGGTTGCCTTTTAAAAAAAATTATAATCACAATATTATTTTCCCTGTGAAATGTATCTTCATTTCAAGTCAAAACTTTCGAAACAATTTCTAAATAAACTTTACTACTTCTCCAAAAAATTAATGAACTGAGATGTTATTTCTGTCATATTTTATTAAGTATGTTTCTTTACAAGAAATCAGTCTATTCAGAATAGATTAGTCTATCCTAATCAGTTATTAGCCCCATGTATATATATATATACCTGTGTGTATCTTGACTCAATCTAGCATCCGAAGTTTTTAAAATAAAGTTTAAATTTAACCTTATTTTGCCAATGCACTAGTTGGTCAAAGGCTGAAATAAGCTGGGACTCCATCATGGTTTGTCACGTGAAGACCAAGTTGAAGAACCGTCAATATCTACATTGTTATTTGAGTAAAGAATAAATTAATATAAAAATAGGAAAGCTTATTAGTGATGATATGTTTGTTATTCTCTCCGGCTCGTAAATTAAATATTGTCTCTTACTCTTATTTATATCCGCTATTAATTGAATATGGGAAATTTTCTTTCATTACGCAGCTCCCGCGTGACTGCCTGTTTTCTATGTCTAACATTAGCTTTTCTCCACTTGGTTATATAGTACTCTAGGTATTTAACGTCATCAGCTCTTGGAGGAAAAAAGTCTTTTGATATTGCTTAAGCCAAAATGTAAGACTTTTATTATCGTTGAGAACCACATTTGTATTTAGAACACTTTGTGCTTCGAAATTAATATTAAAAGTTTTGTTCAAACTCTCTTATGTGAAACTATAGTACATTTTCTTCTTTCGATTTTCAACGATAACTGCTGATTGTTTTAAAAGAATCGAAAGTATTTCAGCTTAAAGTAAAAGTCTGGTTTCGAGATTGAGCCATTTTGTTTTGGTTGTTTAACCATTGTGTCCATGGCATAGGGTTTTTATAAGATTCAATTTAAACCTTAAGTAAAATTTACTTTATGTAAATTTAACCGAGTAAAATGAGAAAAAATACATTCATAATTTTGTGTATTTTACGCTTTGTTGTTAGAAAGAAAAAGATAAATAGAGAATAAAGTACGCAATGGACTTGTTAAGATTTTCTTCTAATATTCAATAATAGGAGATTTGGACAACTTTACAAGCTTATTTATAAGAAGTTACAAAGACCTATCTGGACATATGGAGTCGAACTGTGGGGAACTGCTAAACCATCCAACATCCAAAGAATATAGTCCTTTCAATTCAAAATCCTTAGAATCATAGTTGATGCACCTTATTACGTCGCAAACTCCTTACTCCACAATGACCTTAAAATCCCTTTAGCTAAAGACATCATTACAACCCGTTTTAATAAATTCCACTCTGGCCCAATCCTTTAGCCCAAACTCTATACAGTATTACCCATCCTGATAATCAAACACGTCGGCCTGAATAGGAAATGGCCCCGTGACCTTCTCATTGCCTACACTCCATAAAAAAAAAAAC
>KZ809856.1:53191-67206 GCA_000696205.2 Oncopeltus fasciatus
GCCCTGAAGATGGCTTACAATGTAAGCCGAAACGTTGGCAGATAAATCTTTATTAAAAAATACATTTTTTAAATTTGTGTTTTTTGGATCTACCTTGACCGAACCCCAACTAAAATCATCTAAGAATAAATTGATTTAAGATTCATAAATGGTTATCATGATAAATGGTTTACTCTTTTCGTAAAATTATTATTGAATTTACTTTAAACTACCTTTCTTTTTCTTAAAAAAAATTATTTTAAATTTATAAGAACCTAGAGAGACGATAGTCCGGTGATTAACTGAACTCCTGAGCTTAGGATCCCAGAATGAATACTCAAAGTACAGGAAGGGTTTTTTACTTTATTAGCTTTATTTATAATAATATAGAGGATTCTGTAAGTTCTCTTGAAAACACCCAGCCCTAATTAGGGACCTATATTTTCGAACGAAAATTAAATCAGGCGGGACTAGTGATGTGCTCCCCACATTCTTAAGTGTATAGAATGGGACTTTTTAAGATGTTATGGGACTGGTTTTATATATAAAAGAGGCAATTAAACCTATAATGAAATCAGTAGTGAAAATCCGAACAAAACAAGGTTGAATATTATTTTATAATTTGTTCTATAAGATGGAACCTACAGTATGAAGAAATGGGAGGGAATTATTAAATTCGCCAGAACAGTAAATGCCGAGATATTTGTCTTACCGCTATACCCAACTTGCATAATATAGGTGTAAAATGGAGGCGAACGGCTCCAAAAGGAATCATGCACAATTAGAATACCAGGCACGCTGCGAACCTGGAGCGTTTTATCTCCCGATTAAGATGTTTTACCGACCAGCCCTCTTCTCGGCTTTGGAGGAAGTCGTCCTTCTTCCAAAGGGATGGCCATTTTCTCACTCTATTAAGATAATGTTCTACCTCCGAGAATTCCTCCTGAGAATTCTTGAAATATTTATGCCTAGAATTATCTTCGGGATCCATTATTAAATTCCCAACATCTGTATTTCGGAACCTTTTTTTATTCGTTTATTGATTCAGTGGAGGAGCTCACTTCTAATACCGGCCCTTTAGATTTAACAAAATATTATTTTCTACTTTATTTAATAACAGAGCTGTAAAGCTTGTCTGGTAATTGAAAAAAAAAAAATTGTAATAGCAGGAACTAAGAATTCAGGAATTCGGTTTTGGTAGTTGAAGTATTAAATCCCCTCTTCATAACAATTGACGGTTAACACATTTACTTCCAAAATTGCAATAGTATTTTACGAATTCCTTTTATAGATAGATTAATACATAAATTAATTTTTACAAGCACATGCATCGTATTCTGCTTTTAAAATGCCAAGCGGCTTACTCTTATCTGCATGAAACTTAGTAATTATTAAAATAATAGTTAGAAATATTTAATTAAATATCTAATGTTCCATTTGTTTTTGAGTAAAAATGTTTTTTTTTAAAGAGTTAGGTGGGGCTTATATGAATTCAAATTTTAATTATGAATATTCAGAACCTATGAACTAAGGCATTCTTTTTGTTTGCACGGTTCCTATGTCACGAACTATTATATTTAAATTTATTATCATGTTTCATCACATTCACCCTCTGAAAAACACAATACAATCTCTCTCTCTCTTGTTCCCTTGTTTGTACACACTCTCACCAAGGTTATCCAACAATATTTCTTGGTGAGAGCACTAATACTTAAAACTTTCCGAGTGTACAATTGGCGAATCAGTAAGAATAAACCACTGATGAACGTTTTTTCTTAATGAAATATTTGCAAGACTTCAAAATATTACTGAAATTGAAAAGTCACTTTCACTATTAGTGAAAGGTAATGAACAGTATTTTTTTAGTGATCGTTATCTTTTTATCTTTCATTTAACACTTATTTGAAATTGATGAAAAGTTTATCTCCTTCCACAATACCACAGTTTTCATATCTCTTGAGTCACAAAGCTGAGTCAGTTTGTAATTATTATATTGTTGATTAACTTCAGTAATAATTAGCTATATTGAGATTAAACGTTAATTCTACACAATATGTGCCTAGTTGAAGTTGTTTTCAGTATAGTGATGGTACTAACTGATAATGTCTTAATATTTTCTGATAATCGATAAACACATATTGTTGTATTCGATTAATAGACAATTTTTGTGTTTATAATACATCCTACATGTACAGTGTTCTGTAATTGGGTTTCTGCCTTTCTTTCCAAGCTGTCTGTTCGTTCAGCAACAATTTGTTCTTTATCTGCGGATATGACTAGTAGCAGAATTATTTATGAATACATAATATATTTTTGTTATTTCTACAAAAAACCTCATTTTCAGAGGGAAGCTACAAATCTTCTGTCTCTGATAATAAGTTGATATGAACTCCTCTGTACATTTCCATTCTCATTCTCTCTTTTTGCCAAACGTTGCATCTTTTCTCTCATTCTGATTTAATTCAGGAATTTTATTTTTTAAATATTTGATATATTTCTACCATTATTGACAAAAATTTGAATATCTTATATTCTTATAAGATATTGATTTTATCTAATATTTATTACCAAAACCTTTCAGAGTTATTATTACCAAGGTACAAAAACACATGGCGTTCACATCTTTCTAGGATTAACTCGCACTTTGAGAGTCAGGATTATATACGATATATGATACCTGGATGCTTTGCATCACTTATTAAATTGTTTGGATCACTTCGATACAGCCATGACCAAATATAATAGATAGATATAATAGAATAATAATTATATAAATTTAGACTTTTATGCGATTTATGCTAATACAAAACTATTTATTCTTGTATACGTTACTATTAAAATAGCTTATCCTTGACCAAAGTTTATTTTGTCTTTCATGTTTTCATCACAAAATGTTTGCATATGTTATTGTGCTAGAGCATTATACAATTTTACCAATTTACCATTCAATTATTTGTTTCTCTTAATGAAATTTTCCTTGTCGTTTTAAAATGTAAAATGAAAAAAAGGAGTATGTTCAAAATGAGAGTTTGTTGACCGTAGATATTATTTTAAGATGATTTTAGTTGGGGTTCGGTCGAGGGAACCCCAACTAAAATCATCTTAGAAAAAAAGGAGTTTTTTATTTTGCATAATTTGAGGAATAGGAGTGAGAATTACCTGAAATGTTAGGTAAGAGTATGTAAAGTATATTTGCTACAGCGGGGGACTGAATAAATAAACTAAATATTTTAGCACAGTGAAATTCAAATAAAATTTGCTTAGTGATAAAAAATATATTTAATATAATTGGGAAGGATTAATATTCAACTGCAAAGTTGGGAAATTCGCTTAATTTACGCAGCTTCAGCGAGGTGGACTTCTTTTTCTTTTTTTAAATCTTATTATAACTTTTTTATTTACCGTTTCTTCTTCCGGGTTGGACCTCAACAAGTCCATAACTACCAATCAACAATGCAAAACAATTGCACATTTCATGCTTTGCTTTATGAAGATGTCTTGTCATCTTCACGTTTTTTGTTGTTTTTTTTCATACTCTTTCCCAAATGTTCACACTAGCCAATTTGCTTTGCTAGAAATAAGGAAATGAGCCCATTGGGGCCCTTGAAGGAGGATGGTCATTTTATTGACACATTCAGAAGAGTGATATTACTACTTTCTTATATAGTACCATACTTAACCATTTGAAGCCATGTGCATTATGCAATTTTGTTACGACTCAACCACAGACAACAAAAATTTTTTTTTACTTTCTCTTGCTTAAGCATTTTACTAACAAATAAACATATATTGTACCCGCTTTGACTTAATCACCTTCTTTTTAACCCATATTTATATATCATTTATTTCTCTATTATTTACGTATTAAATTTTATTTTAACCTTGCTTCTTATTCGTCAGCTTTTAGCCTATCCATTTCTTAAGTCGGTAAGTAGTAATAAATCAAGATTGGAAATGTCCCCAGTGATATATTTATTCAGTCTTAGCTTTTCATGTGCCTCTCATTACACCCCTTTTAATGTTCTCAGCTACTGAAGATATAGATATACCCGCCACTCTATGCCAGTTAGTGAAGCTTCAACTGTATCTATCGAATATCAACCCTTAAACAAGTGTTGTTTACTCAGAAATTGTCCAGCAACTCTTGGAAAGCTTCCAAAAGCTAGGTTGCAACATTGGCATTAAATTGTATTTTTTACACAGCCACCTTACTAATTTACCGGACAATCTTGGTGCAGTGAGAGATGAGCAGGGTGAGCGTTTCCATCATGGAAGCAAGGTATCAAGGTAGATGGGACGTACATATGATGGCTGTACTGATTGTTGGAGCATCAAGCGCGAAAATACACAAACTAAACACTCCAGAAAAAGCTATAAATACAAATTTGTAAGCACCGTTCATAATTTTAACAATTTTATATGCATGAACGCGATTTAACCTTCAGGGAATGTTTTGTAAACTGTATATTTGGTACGTTTTTACTTAATGTTATTTTATATGCATGATTTTTATTATTTCTGGGGATAGACAAAATCGGAGGTTATTTTAAGATTCAGTTGCCAAGAATTAGTGAAAAAACAGTGTCAGACCTAACTAAACACAAAATGTGTTCCCTAGTGTAATCCATTGGAAATCTGTTCAGTTTACGAAGCCTCTGCGTGTACGACTTTTCTCTTTCAATCCCATAAAAAAAAAAAAATAAAAGCTTTNCTACGTGAACATCTAACCATATTATTGTCTTTCATGAAATATATAGAAAGCTTATTTTCAAACATTTACCACATTCTATTCAGAGTCCATTGGATGTATTGCTTTTATAATTACTGCACATAGTAATGGAAATATATTTATGTGATGATTATTCTCTCCTCTGCACGTACCGATCGGAATGGGCAGTGTAGGAGTATGTGCCGTTACTGAAATCCCCTGTTTGATCTAATCAGGAAGTCGCCATTAATTAAAATGCCAGGAATTGGGAATCAAAGCGAGGTTTGTCGGCGTCCCGTGCTCTGCGGTTTGCTCCCACACGGGCAACCGCAGCAGGCACCAACCCCTTCGGCTGCATTCTACACCCTTCCCAGGTCCTGGAACGCAGGGATATTACAGTCCAGTCTATAGTTTGGCGTTGGCCAGTTATGTGCCCGTCGAGACCTGGGCTAATGTGGTATCTTCTATAAGGAATCAGGATTCGTACCAACCGTTGATGTTCTAATCCATTCAAATCCTACACAGAGGGAGAAAAAAAAAGAAAAAAAAAAGCTATATTTACTTCACTAACTATAATACATAGCCTGTATACCATTTAATATATACAATTAAAATATTGAGCTCAGTGGTCTGGTGGTTAAGGTACTGAACTAATTTTTTTTCCATGTTTCTAGGGATAGGCGGACGAGGAGCGTTTGAAAAAATATTTCATTAGATAATTAGGAGGCAGATAATCTTTTATTATAAAATACATTTTTTTAAATTTGTTTGAATTTGAAACTCTTGATTACCTAAATAAACAAAAATTCCTATTTTTTAAGGAATACTTGATTGATTGGCTGTTCAATTGAGTGGTGTTCGTGTCAATTCAAGTTCGCGTCTCCAAAAATATGACCAAGATCTGTATTTAAGTCTATTCAAAATCCGTCGTTGGGTGTAGAGAGTAAAGTAAAGACAATCAAGTCAAAATCTATCCGATAAGTTTATTAAAACGCTCAAGTGAATGTATTTGTTTATTCTTAGATGCTTTTAGTTGGGGTTCGATCAAGGTAGATCCAAAAAACACAAACTTAAAAAAAAAATGTATTTTTTTAAATTTGTGTTTTTTTGGATCTACCTTGACCGAACCCCAACTAAAATCATCTTAGAATTTCATTAGATATTCCTATCATCTCCTCCTCTAATGCACGGGTGGTTTTGGGCTTGTTGACATAGACCAGTGATTTCAAACAACCCCATAAAAAGTAATCAAATTGTGTAAAATCACGCGATCTAGGGAGCTAATTCTCATTACCGAAACGAGAGAGTACACGACCGGGAAATGTCTCATGCAGTAATTGAATTGTTTCACGGGCTGTGTGGCAAACACATTTGTCCGATGTGTTATTCCATAAATAATCCTATCTTATGTACTTTATATTTCAATAAAAACGTAACAATAAAAATACAAAAAACTATATTTTCTATTAAATTTAAATCTTGCGTTAATTTTAGGACCGCTATACTTGTTCAAATTATTATAAACTTCATAAATATAAAGATCAAAAATAATCAAAACGCTATAAGATAATTACGTAAATCATGTAATGTCCCTGTGGGAAAAAAAAAAATTTATACAAAAAAAAATTCCTGCCTAAAATGTTTAATGAATTTAAAAGTATTTTAGAGTATCAAGAGTAAAGAAACTATAAGAAACTGTGTAAAATAACCATATTTCCCAAGATTCATTACAAAAAAACAAAAAAAAAAAAAAGTGCAATTGACTNTCTTGTTTATTTTTTTTTTAATTTATAATTTTTTTCTTATAAAACAAACAAATATCTTTTTTTATAGATTTAAATGGTATCTATGTCATCCATAGTGTAAAATATCAGCAGAACTACAAAGTAATATAAGAAATGTCAGGAAATAATTTTTATAAATTTTTAAAAGCACCTAGATTTGATTATTTTATTAACACATGTGTTTATGTATGTACATTAAAAAAATAATTTTAGATGAAAGTCGCTTGCTACTAGGCATTAACTTTAATTACTTAACTGGAAATCATCGTTGACAAAAATTTTCTAAACAAATTATGATTGAAAAAAATAAATTTGTTTTCCTCTATATAATCAGTTTATTCATATAACTTAAAGAACATTTGACATTTATGTTTCACGTGATTTTTCTCTTATTATATTACTGAAAATAGAAGGAAAACAAGTAGGGTCAGCCCAGAGGGATTTGAAAGTTATTTCTCTCCCAAGATTAAATATAAGAAGAGGGAAAGAAAGAGAACAAGAAAACAAGAAGAGAAGAAAATGTAATGAAAATAAGTATCGCCGGATTCCCTAGGGGGGGTTCCCGTTCTCAGGACTCGTGGAGGGTGGTGGGGGTGGAGGGGGTGGAAGAGAAGGACCATGGGGATGTCTATCCCCTGAGGGGGTGGTTTGGTAGGTGTGTTTCAATTAAAGTTACAAAGGGAAGCCGGTGATTGGTCGGAAGGAGAGGTCACGTGACCCGACAGCTGAGGATCGGTAGGAGAGGATTCGGTACGTGAGAGGTCAGGAGTTCCGAGGGTCCGAACTGGCAACAAAACTTCGCCAGCTGCGGGCTAGCCAGGAGGTTCTCAAAAATAACCAAGAGTTCCACTGTTTCCAGTTTGCCTTGTCTCTGGCTTATATGTTCATTACGTGCTTTACTTCCATCACAAATATTGAAGTAATACAAATGTTGTCAACTTTACATTGAACCATTATTAAAATCTAAAAGGTTATTTCCACCACCATTGAATATAGAACTACCATACCTTCTATATTCCGTCTTCATTCTTCCGGATGCATTTAATCGGCCAGAAGATGGACAATGTCCGAAAGCGCTCGCCAACAGGAGATGGTTTGCATAAACCAATGAAGACGGAAAACAGAAGGTATGGTAGCACTATTACAATGTTTAAACTAAATATTTAGTGCTCTTTTTTTGTCAATTTAAAAATTACTATTGAAATGAAGATATTTTGAACGATAAATAAAAATAATTAAAATTTATTAATTGCATTTAAAGCGCATTAGGCAAATATATTGTCCGTCTGGTTAAATTTATCACTATGTACTTTTTGAAAGATATGTGGACCACTAGAAGATGCAATCATAAGTATTTATTTTGTGTTAGAGACATACTTATGATTGTATTTCAACCACTCCCTTTCAACCAATTAGTCGTGGAGGAAGGCGCTATCTTCAGGTTACCACCCCATTATAAACACAATGGCAGAGGACAAACTGTTATACATATATGAATAACAGCTTGACCTGTGCAGTATTTGAACCCGCTGCGCCAGGATTGAGAGACCCGAACGGATCCCTTGAGCTACCCTGACACCCCATTAATACTGAATTAATTTCTTGGAATTGTATTTAACAGCATTCTTTAACACTGTTTTCTCTAGTCTGTTTTTTCAGTATTTTCATAGTACGCAGTAATGACTTATAATAAAGTAATTGGCAGTGAAGGTGCAAGAAAAATAACATCTGTTAGTTACGACCGAGATTATTTTTTAACTGATAATACCTAGTCATCAGACGGGACGTAGTTACCTTAGTGCACGAGTCTCTCTCTTCCCCCGTCACCAATCAGGCCCTGATGAAGGCCTGAAATTTAGACCAAACCCTGGCGAAAAGTAGAGAATTCTTCGGGGTTTAGTACAGGTTGATCCAAAAAAATAAATTTAAAGAAATGTATTTTATATTATCTGCCAAAGTTTCGGCTTACATTGTAAGCCATCTTCAGTGCTATCATATAGGCGGGAGGGGACGTGTTCTACCTTGATAAAATCTTCATTACTCTAGAAGATCCAAAAAGAAATCCAAGAAGAAAACCCATTATACGAAAAATGTTTTGTTTACAAATAATTTTGATTCTGTTCACGTATTCCCTCTCATTAATTGGGTAAATAATTTGAATTCTTCAATATAAAAGACTATAAATAAGATTTCTGTTATTGGCAATAATTCAGTTGTGTTTTCCTGTAAACCTTTTCATCCCCTCATTAGTATAGTAATATGAGATTTAAAAAAAAAAACGAAGCTCAAATATCGAATTTAGTTAACATATTGAAAAAGTGGGAATATCTGACCATTTTTATATTTTTTTCGTTATATATATATCCTAATATTAGTTACGAAAAATTTTAGAATAAAAATCTTATAAAGTGGCATTTTTTACTTTTAATGTTACAGCATTGATTTCGCAACGCTGTTAATAATGAAGAAATTTTAAATATTTATTTTGGTCTCAGGAGCTCTAGCTTAGCTTGGAAGAATCGTTTAGAATTCTAAGTATTATGCTGTGGTTACGAGCCCCACCTTAAGCAAATTTCTATCTGAAAATATTAGATTACCTTCAAGTTTTTATCTATGATGCGAACTGTCTCAATAGCTATGTTCCTTCGAAATTCGCTAATACATACACTGATAAGGGTACAACTATCGATTCTACAAATGCAAACGGAGCAGCCCTATAAGCTATTGGCATAGCATTGATAAAGAAGACCATATGTGAGGAGATAAGAGGCAAGAGTGAGGTTGAGATAAGAGTTGCGGAGAGGCGACTCCCACTTGAAAATAAAACCCTTACAAAAAGGAACATTTTCATTTCTCAAGGGCATAGGCACGGGAGTCCCACACAATGCCACAAGGAAAAAAAGTACAACCCTCCATCGGTCCATGGTAAAAGTTAGTGATACCGCCTGTAGATAAAGATAGACAATAAAGGAGTGTGGCACATTGTTCTGCTGCCAGTTCGTATTGTTCGCCATTCATTGTGTGTTATGTGTGGGCTAAAACTGCTTTACACCCACTCCCACCCAACAGGCAGTACACTTTGAAATTGTTAGTGAATTTCCTCAAAATATTGGCAACAATGGAGTATCTTAAAAAGCTCTGTTTCGCATGCGACCGGGCAGGCTCTAACATATTTATCATTATCAAACTCGAACTGCGGCTTTATGATATGATATATGATTACTCCTCCTTTAAATTTCAAACATTAAATCATGGAAATATAGATATGTATAATGGGGGCTAACATGCTATCCATCATATATTTATAAGGAGTATTACAATCCTCCGATTTGGGAGCAGTATGAATGTGAAGAGAAAGCCAATTATATAGAACTTTTCTTGAATTCAGACCAAGAAAATTTGAGCCAGGAGACACGACGACCCCTCTCGCCTTCAGAATAGGCCTAAAGATAGCTTATAAAGTAAGCAGATAATTAAAAATGCACATTATTTAAATAGTATTTTCTGGATCAACCTTAACTGAACCCCAACAAAAAAACATCTAATAATTATATAACAATGTACTTTTTTTTAATTTAATTTAATGAATGGTTTTATATGGAATATATATTGTAAAACAAGTTAAATAAATTAAACTCATCTAATTGAGAAGTTTTTTAGAACTTTTCAAAATAACATATGTAGGGACACTAAAAATAAAATATTAATTTAATAATAGAAACTTGAAATGATATAACTCAGACTAAAACCTTTTTTATACCTTTGTTATAATTTTGTTGCATTATATGCTTCAGTGAGAAATTAATTTTATATTCATCATGCACCAGTCCATTAGTAATTGTAAATAAATTGTTTTATCTAGAACCAAGATCTATTTTACCTATATATGCAGGAGAATATCCACGAATTTCAGAGGAACTACATTTTTTTACGAGGAACAATAGAAAAATAAATATTCGTTTGGTAACAAACGAAATTATTTTTTCATTTTTTTTAAAACACTTTATTTATGAATTACTTCACAGCGTGCATCTTACAATGTGCTCTTAAAAGATATAATATATGTGTATAAATAAAATAATAATATACAATATAAATTAATGTAAAAAAAAAAATACAACAAATTTTAAATAAGAAAAAAAAAAGAACTGTTATACATAATTATTTAAATTAGTGTGTCCTTCGCTTGGTGGAGAAGCTGCCCTATGGCAGTACTCCTAAATCACTATTTTCATTTTTTTTTTGTTTTTTTTAATTATTATTGGGAACTTTTGGCAATGAGGACGTCACGCGGCCACGAAATAATTAGTAAAAATACCTATATTACCAAATTTTGGAGGAAAATAATTTTAATGGAAATTAAGCAAAATTTTGGGAGGGGGAGAGAAGACAGCTGAATTTCCCACTAGAAAAGATAGACCACACAATTGGCTAACTTATTAAAACGAAGTTCCGATTCGCCGATAGAAAGCGATGGATCCATTTGAAAAAGTATCCTTCGACAGGAATGTCGGAGTTCCCCGGCTCCTCGAACATTCGGGATAAATCAGCTGGAAGTGGGTAATTTATTTTTGGCGCGAAAATCTTTCCCTCGCTCTTCATTTGTCTGAAATTGAGAACCTTTTAACCCCCTCCAACCCTGAATTTCCTTAGTCATAAATAGCTTGTCTGCCGGGTTCCGCTTCTTTCTCCCTCATTCATTCAAACTCTTTTCATAATTGTTTCCCATCGGCTTCTAAAGGAATGAGGGTAATAGGCTAGAAGATTCATCTGATTTCAAAAGATATAATTTTAGCTGAAAGCCAGTTGAAATCGTGAAGAAAATACTCTTCCAAATTCACTTTTGAAGATTACGGTTTAATGATATCTGCCACGCAATATTTTCATGTAATATCTTTTTATAAAAAAAAAAAAAATAGGACATTTTACATTATTATATCTTATTTATTTTTTTTTTGTCTTTTTTTACTAATGAAAAACAAGATTGTACAATACCAATTAACTATTAATAAGCAGAAATGAATGGCATATTAATGTTAATTGGTTTTGACGATACTAGATATGTCAAGACCCAAATGTAGTCTGTTAACCATGCAAAAGCGTTATTTAATTAAACGGAAACACTAATATAAATTAGTATTTTAAGTTTAATTTCTGATGCAAAAGTACTACTCAACTTTTTTAAATTTATTATTTACATATAAATTAAACCGAAAAATCGTTTTTCAGTGATTCATTCTACTTTGAGATGTCAGAAAGCTCAGTAAAAATGAACTTTTATTAATATTCAAGCCCGGAAAAGTATTTGAGAATAATCAAATCATGATAATAATTGTGACAAAGAAATCCCACATTTCATTATTTATTTAAATTTTACAGGGAGCCAGAAAAAAATATCAGTACCCCAGTCGGAAATCGAACCCGGATCTCACACTTTCCGGGCGGGTTGGCTACCAACCACACTACCGAGCTGGGGAATTGGTTGTTGTTATAGAGTAATTTTCTTCTAGGACTGTAGAGTCAGTCATTGCTTACAGTTGATTTTTTTTTTTATATTTCTTGTACCTCTTCTCAATATATCAAATCTCATTTGAACATCATAAGGCTTCATTCATAGAAATTTAAAAGCCCTTCTCTATCCATTTATTTCTACTTTCCTTTTTAAAGATACCATTCGCCCACTTGGTAGGAAATCTAAATCTTTGCAGAGGCTGAAAGCACCTTCTGGCACAGTATAGCCACAGATCAATTTTATCAGTATAAAACAAATGTTCTATGGTACTTCTTCGATTGTGACGTCAAATGGTACAGAATTCTGCCCTTACTTCACTAACTTATCAGTTTCTAACCCATAATTGTCCTATCCTACATTTTCAAAACAGAAATATTTATATACCCATTTTCAAATTTTAAATTTTATATACCTATGCCCATACTTTTAAATGATGTCCCAATAGTTCTTGTTAAATGCATGATCCTTTCTACCTCTGATTACTTTACAAATAATTCTTCCAACTGACCTTAGCTTGCACAAAAGTCTAACCCGTACGAAGTGAAGCCTCAAAATCTAGAGACAAAAAATTAAAATTTTATTTATTATTCTACCTTCATGCTCTTGTTTATATTCAACGTTTTTAATATCATTGTGTTTATGACTTCTTGTAAAATATGTTTGTAATTGCAGAGATTAATATAGATTAAAATAAATAATTTTTTTAAATCATAAAATCAAATTTTTGGTCGTGCAAACAGCNAATCGTTTACAGTGATTCATTCTACTTTGAGATGCAAAAAAACCATCATATGATGTGCAAAAACTAGTGGACTTTTATTCATATTCAAGCACGGAAAAGTATTTATGAATGATCAAATCATGATGATAATTGTGGTAGAGAAATTCCACATTTCGTTATTTATTTGAATGGTACAGGGAGCCAGAAAAAAATCTCACCACCCCAGTCGGAAATCGAACCCGGGTCTCCCACTTTCCGGACGGGTTGGCTACCACTACACCACCGAGAGAGATGAGAATAATTTCGGGCTCCCCACATCTCACTAAGAGTTTAAAACTGCTAGCTAAATAGCTAGACATTAAAAGCTCGTTCGGTAAAGGACCTCTACCTGACATTCAAATCATGATGATTATTGTGGTAAAGTATTTTTTTCTGGCTCACTGTACGATTCAAATAAATATTTAAGAATATTTGGAGACCGTGTAGGCCTTAGCCGTGAACAGTTATGTAATGCCTAAATGAATATCATGACTATTGTTAATAAACATCCCCAAGAAATACTTATTTAAAGGCTTTAACATAAGGTTAATCCAAATTTTTAAACAATTAAAAAATTATCAATAGTTTTATTTAATTTTATTTGGTTCCTTTAACCAATTCCACAACCAATAAACATTAACCGTGATTTCTAAATAAAATATCTACCAAACTCGAGTTAAATATCCATTAATATTGCTCGGAAGAATTAGGGAATGCAATGAAATACCGATTGTTTAACATAATATANACTTTTATGGATCACTCTGTCAAACGTTATTTTTACTAATTCAATAAAAAAAAAACTATATTCAATCGATTATTAATAATAGTGCCGCTGAATTCTTCTGAATAGTTTTAAAATGGGAGAAAATACAAACTACGCACTCACAGAACTTTTTCTCTGCCCTTTCCCACTCTTTCATTAACAGGCGGAAATCCAACCCGGAATAAATTAGTAATAGGGGAAGAAAGACCCCCTGTAATTTGCAAGGGTCTTTATATTCAGCATAAAACCCGTACTGTTAGTTGTCCCTTATGTGGCCTCTTGTTCACCATGTACTCCATGTGTAATGAGTTACCATACATGACTATCTTACAAATAAATCATAATTATTACTAACCTAAAGTGCTAAGAACTATTTTTAAAGATGAATTGTATCCTAAGTTAACTTATAACAGTTAACAATTTTTGAAAAATGCAAAAAAATTGAGTCGAAATAACTTATTCATAAATATATTTAGCCTAGTACTTTTAATTATTTGGGATAAATA
>KZ809857.1:22161-35786 GCA_000696205.2 Oncopeltus fasciatus
AAAAAAAAAAAAAAGGTCAAATACATATTTGATTCTGAAGAAACCCCAGGACTTGGAAGGACCACATTTTTGTTCCGTGTATTGTTTCCAGGCTGCTAGTGTAAGACCTGTCTTATCCACATGCACTGTTTGAGAAGTCTCTTCGCGACTAGCTTGGCAATGCTACTACTGCAGGGGACCGTCCCTGGCTCTGTTGATTCTGAAAAGGTCTGCCTCAACGTATCGTACCCTCCGCCTGCTACGTGACTCGAATGGGACACATAACCTCTCCTCTTTTGGCCCCGAGTTTCGAATAACACATTTTAGTTGTCAACATTATACCCCTTCCCATTTTGCTCGCAGTCTTTCTCTTCAGATGTCCTTAAAAAAAAAAAAAAAAAAAATTGAATAATATAAGTAATGTAATTTTCTATTATATTTGTTGTCAGCAATGCCTAATGAGAAATATATTTTAGACAATATATTCGAAATGAAAAGTTTGTTAAATTTTCTATTTCCTTTCACAATGGTGTAATAGATTTTATTTACAATAATGTATTTATTTGAGCATAAAATGTTAATGCTCATATAATATTTTTCTTAATTTTTAATTAAACTTTTCTTTTTCCAGTACATTTTTTGGGTGAGGGTATATACATCTGCTTCACTCTCCAAGACATTTGACGTCGGTTGAAATGATACTTATTTTTGGGGTTGAAGTGTATGTTGACGAGCTAATGGAGTCTTTATGAGAGGCATGGAGGCGTGAAGGATTGGCAGAACTCTCCCTTCTTCCCCGTGTAATTAGACCTCCTGACGGCTGCCTTTGTACCCTCTCCCACTCGCCAATAAACATGCAAATCCTACCTGAGCCAATTTCTATGCTCCAGCGGGATCTAATTAGCTGATAGGAGCGCTGTGTGAGGAGCCTCCCCTCTCCACCCACCGCCGTTTTGGCTGGCGCGTAACCTCCCTCCCACGTCGTTTTGGCGAGAGTAATCCCCGAGGCCGCCATACTACACGCTTCCCCGGGAGTAACCTTCCCCTCTTCCTGGACGGAACCTTACACTCTAATATGGGCCTTTAGATTGCCCCTGCGTTCTCTCTTTGATAGGATTAATACTTCATCCCATCTTCGGCGACGACACAAAATTTAATTCAAGCCTTCCAATTTTAATCAATGCGTCCTATCCCTTTTCCTTACGCGATGCCTCTCTTCCCTTATCTTTAACAGCATAAATTACTTCTAATCGATATTCTTGAATTTCACTCTTTTATTATCCTCTTATTCCTTATTAGACGAGTTTCAACAATTTATATTCACTAAATCTCTAAGGATACTTGTTATAAATTTAACTTTATCATCCTTAACCTAAATTACGTGTCAGCTTTTATTTTACATAAGTTAATAAAAACATTTCATTAATGACAACCACTTTTCTTCAATGTAGTCTCAGTTAAAACAAAAACTAGTTCATTGGTAACTGGTAATTGGTAGCTAACTGGTAACTCTCATTCTTTTGGTATGTCAAGCACTAAGGTCATTTCATGGCTTTTGGTGAGAATACCAGGAGCAACCCTTGTCAACCTCTGCTCAATGAAAATTTATTGACATACAGCAGCACAAAAAAAAATCGATTTAATAATAATAATAATATAATTTCTTAACATACTTTCGAAATATAAAATATAACTTAATCTATTTATTTATTGCGAATATAAATGTTTTATTAGTAAAGGGACTTATTTTATGATTTATTTAAACTAAGGAGGTTTTCTTTACTCTATGTTGCTTTAAGTTTTAAAAATAGAAAAAGTATTCCAGTTATGTGTGTATGTAGATATGTGAAGTATTGTCTCTTCAATGGATTAGATTTAAATGTTAATTATTTGATAAAAGGAAAGAGGTTTATTTTGTTTCTCTTTCAAATACCTCTGCACTTCATATATTTTAATCGAAATATGAGTAATAAAACAACTACATTTCAAAAATATTTTATATTAAACTTACGTCTCCCGACTTATATTAGCTCACCGAAAAATATCTGATTTTGCTTTCATTTTTAAGTACAACGCTCCAACTTTATGTCAAAATATTTATCGTATGAAACGTTTATTGAGACAACCTAATATATAAATTTCAATTAATTAATCAATAAGAATTGATAACTTCTAAGTTACCTCCTTTCCTTACACATAATAATTATAACCATCTTCATTACGCCGCCGAGGATCGAAATTGGAATTCCATAATTGAAACTAACTGTAAATATTGATTCGGTTTCCTAAGATAAAGAATGAACATACTTCAAACCTTAATAACGACAGTAAATACATTTGGCTCGAAGTAATTTGCCTTTACAAAGAGTTCAGACGCTATCTGTTGCCCATTTTGAAGGAAGGAAATCCATGATCCTTTGATGAATTTATCATCTGGTAGACAATGGGTCTTTACTGAGGTCACACTCAATAAGTCAGAAAATATACAGAAACTCCAGCGATTGAGTATTTAGCTTTGCATGTAGCCGCTGATGTACAGCTGAAAATGTAGAGATATAATTCAATACATACGTATTATATGTGCAAAAAGCAGTGTTATTTATTATTTTTTACAAGTCATTTTTAGATGTTCACGTAGGTTTCGACGGTCGTCAGATGTATTTACCGTTTCTTCTTCCGAGTTGGACCGTGTCAAATTGTTGTTATTTACCGAGCTTTAGCACATCATGTGATGGCTTCTTCAGGGCTGAAAAGATAATGAATGTTGAATTTCTTTTCAGCCCTGAAGAAGCCATCACATGATGTGCGAAAGCTCGGCAAATAACAACAATTTGACACGATCCAACCCGGAAGAAGAAACGGTTAAGTCATTTGTAGCTTGACAGATTACAATATTTTAAAAGAAAAAAAAAATTGAAATCCAGCTTTTCATTAAAAAGAGAAAATTACACAATTATGGTTGAGGCTCTCTTTATTTAAATGTTTAACGGGGAACCTCCTAAAAAGGCATATAAAACAGATGCGAGATCAGTAATGGGATATGGCGAAAAACTCTATATCTTCAGGTGGAATTCTCTATAGAACTCGAAAAAAAAAAAGTGATAACCCTGCCATGATATCCAGTAATGATGGACTATAATCCATACCAATTCCTGGTGATATTCTGGGGGGACTTGGAGTCACCCCCTCCCACACTCCATTAAAAAAAAAAAAATCTTCCGACTTATTAACGACAAAAGCCAGATTTTTAATAAGAAAATTAGAATAATTTCCGAATTCACTTTTGAACACATTTGCCTCAGCCTATCACTGCCATAGAGCAGCCCAAAGGGAAAATATTGACCTACACACCTACAGAACAGTTTTCCTGAGATGACACAAATAATAGCCAAAGAAAACCTTGAACCTTGGCCACTGGTTGGCGCCCACACAAGCAGACCCCTACCAAGAACCTTGATGGTGCAAGTTTAATCAGGAAGTTGGGAAAAGCCGGAAATGACTGTTTTCCGTCTCTTGGCCAAAAGGATCTTCAATATGGAAGGGGCTCTTGGCGGGGTTTCCGTCGACAAGGGTTGCTTTTGATATTCTCACCAAAAGCCATGAAATGTCCTTAGTGCTTGACATACCAAAAGAATGAGTAACTTTGTTTTCAGTAACTTGTTATGGACCCACTTAGGAGCGTGTGGGTCGGAGCTATTCACCGATTGGCTTTTTTTTCGATATAAGTCTGCCCAAGACAAGACTTGAATCAGCATTGCACGGGCTTCTGAATATTACTCTCATGTTAATATCATATACGAAAAAGAGTGTAGAAGAGATTCTAAAAATGATTACACGAGAAAACTATTACTTACTACAAAACGTTCTTCAGAAATAATTTGTTTTAAATTTAAGCATAGTTTTTGCGAGTATCAGGAGGGTCCGAGTCTTTCATTTTTTACAAAAAAAAAATATTATTCATTCGTAGTAACCATTCGATTATTGATTTTCATTTGAATTTTCATTCGAATAGTTAATTTTTTGAAACTAGTATCAAATTGAGTTTATCAAGTCAAATATTCGTTGATATTAAGCTTAAAATGACTAGATAAAGCTAAATATTTATTCTTGGCTATTTTTCAAACATTTTAGTGATCAAAAATCAGTTGTTGAGGAATAATATTTTATGGAAATAAATACTTGATTTTATGTATCTTAATAAAACTTTGAAATATTTTATTGAAGAATATCAATGCATTATTCTTAATAAATAATAATGAATAAAAAGGGTCAAGCATCAATAGATTTACACCAATTTATTCACTTTTATTCTTAATTATTTTAATAGATAGATATTTTTACTTTAAAACGTGTAATTTATGTTTAGTAACTATACACCTTTCTTTAGGCATTTTCTGGCCCGATTTAAAAGAACAATAAATCTTAATTTTCAGGCCACTTTTTACACTTATCATGAATAATTATTAATTATGTTTCAAATTAAGGATGATATAAAAAATTTTAATATGTATTTTTTTTAAATTCCTACATTAAAGTTATTTATTTATTTTTATTTTTTTCGTAATAGTTTTACAAATGTGAGGAAAACGCATGCAATTTAGAAATTAACTAATTTTCCTTAAAGAATCGTCAATATAAATTATCATATTTATAAATAAGCGGAAAGAAAGTATGAAATGTTGTCTACGAGGGACGTTACACTTACAAAGAAATGAGCCTTATAAGAAAATGTCGTTAAGCGTAGAAAGTTTATCACCCCAAAGTTAGTTCATCAGAGTGTGAGCTGAGGCTGCCCGGATTAACCATTAATGTAGAACTCTGCTGTTTAGTCTCCAGGACTCTGGGAAATTACTTATTTCATTATTTATATGAAACATTAATACTTCCAAGCGGCGCTTCTCGTGATAAGTCCTCCAGAGTTCAGAGTTGAAGATATATTGAGGAGGGGGTGGGGGGTGGGAGATAAGTCCCTTTTCTGCTTTGTTCCCCCTCCACGTACTTACTTCTTTTCTCCAGCCCTGCCTTCTCGTGTGGAGGGGATAAAACGACTCGCCTTCTTCTTCCCTGTTATTTTTACCAGAATATATATATACACAACACATACATATACATGTGCATGTGTGTGTGTGTGTGTGTATCAGATAGACAGATCATTTACATAGTACTTACAGAAATAGGTTGAAAGGAAGGGTTGTGTAGTGAATGGACTAAATTAAGATAGGTAGACGAAACATTTATTGCTGCATAAATTTCAATTGTTTTAGCTCATTTTATATAATATTCTGTTAATATTGTGAATCGGAATGTTATGTGTTCCTCGATAATCTTGTGTATTACACCCAATATTTGTACGTTAATCGCTCTGCAAAGCTTTGCGTCTGAAACATCACTAGAATAGATTCCTTATTATCACTAATCTATCTTGCAAGTTCCCCTGTCGGAAAAATCTCTAGATAACATATGTCTCAATATCATACCTTCTATTATCCGCCTCCATTGGTTTCTGCAAACCTGACAGACGTTAGCGCCGACAAAGCGACCGTTATAGCTAAACGACTCTTATACCTGACGCATCTGACCAACCCACAGAATACAAACGCAGTTGTATACAGACAGTGACAGTGAATACATGTATTTGGCCACGAGGATGGACAATGTCCGAAAGCGCTCGCCAACAGGTTTGCAGAAACCAATGAAGACGGATAATA
Source organism: Oncopeltus fasciatus (assembly GCA_000696205.2). NCBI lineage: Eukaryota > Metazoa > Arthropoda > Insecta > Hemiptera > Lygaeidae > Oncopeltus > Oncopeltus fasciatus. The sequence goes on from KZ809857.1 coordinate 27,849, forward strand.
GAATGTATGATAGTTCTTTATTCATTGGTAGTGATAATAACCCTTTATGTATCAATAACATTTCCTCTCTGAAATAACCATTACATAAAAGCCCTTGTACTGAAGACGCCTATTGCAGAAATGCCCTATGCAAAACTCAATGACAAATAACCTTAGACTAAAAACATTTTCCATGAAAAAAAATCTGTGAATTCTATTTTAAAAAGCAAAATGTTTATTATTAATCAGCATTTACATACTACAACCCTTTTTTTTCTTTTAATATAAAATATATTTATTATCTATGCCATGAATACGTTTTTGCTGAAGATAAATTAAGTTTGCAGGATCTTAAATGTCATAGTTGTGGCTCAGGAAAGACCTTCAATAAAATTTAGAGCTGCTGTATTAATTTGCAAGTTTATAGGTACAGGTATTTTTAGCTTTGAGATATCCAGTATATACCTATATAGTATATCTTTAAATCAAGTATATATCCTTATATCTGGTTGTTGCATATATAATCTATATCCTACAGAAGACAATCACCTGGTTGATCAGAGATCCTTATAGTTTTCAATTCTTTATCATTAAATTTTTTTTTTTTTTTTATTTTTTTGGGCTAAACATGTTGTACAACAAAGTAAAACATTTTCAACAAAGCGAAACAAATATTTTGGTAATAGTAATGAATCTCAAATATATATGTACATTGATGAACACAATATTTTAGGAGTTGTAAATTTAAATTTAACAAAAAAAGAATTATAATTGAACGGCCTAGGAGCCCAAATTACTTTTTTCTTAATTAAAATTGGTATATTGTTTCAAAATGTAAAATAAAAGTCTCAGTTCACTCTTAAGCGTAATCGGACGTAAAAAAAGTGTATGATTTGAAATGTCAGGTGTGAGAGTAAAATTGTTTTTCACTGCAGTCTGCCTAATATTTATATTAGAAAAGTGCAAATAAAGAAATATTTGCTTAATATTATAAGTTGATGATTAGTTGGCCGTCTCGAATATCATGTGAGAATGGTCGGGGTTTCGGCCAGGAAGAAAAAAATATACACCAAAATTTGGAGTAATATTTTTATTTATGCCAACGTTTCGGCTTAGCTAGTAAGCCATCATCAGGGCAATGGCGTTGAGTGGAGAAATCTCCCCAGGGTGGTTGTTCACATTGTAAACTGCAGAAAACAACTGACAAAGTTGTTTTCAGTCAGTTGTTTTCTGCAGTTTACAATGTGAACAACCACCCTGGGGAGATTTCTCCACTCAACGCCATTGCCCTGATGATGGCTTACTAGCTAAGCCAAAACGTTGGCATAAATAAAAATATTACTCCAAATTTTGGTGTATATTTTTTTCTTCCTGGCCGAAACCCCGACCATTCTCACATGTTAATATTATAAGATATATTCCATAATGGTGGTTGATTACATGACATAGAAGGTTCATATACAATTGTTGGCGTGATGAAATTATTTTGAATTTCATCAAAATAATGAAATTCGTCGTTATTTCGAATTTATTTCTCTCAGCTGTATTGAAAATAACATTCATTATTAGTGCTAATATTATTATTATTGTTTCACCTTGTTTTATGGTAGTTTTATTTTTTCTTAAAAATTCATGATTTAGCGGTAGTTTTTGTGACTTCAGAGAAGGGTTGTTCTATAATTCCTCAACTGAGACATTTCTCTGTGGAGACACTATTTCACCATGAATGAACCTGGAAATTTTTCATTTCCTCTTCATAAAGAATTACTAATGTTCAATAATAATTTTAATGGCCCGGCTTAAAATGAAATTATGATCCCTCTTGATTTAAGGGTGGCTTTGCTTGCGGGTCAAACACACAGTTACCCATTCTAAAGTATTTTCTTGACTAAAACCACCTACTTTTATCATTTAATTATCATTCACGCCTCAAAACAATAGTAGATAAAAATTAGTAGTAAGTTTTAAACTAAGCTGTTAGGGGCGCCAGGCTAGCTCAGGGGATCCGTACAAGTCTCGCAATCCTGACGCCGCGAGTTCAAATCCCGCCCAAGTCAATCTTTTATTTATAATATAGAAGCTTTGAGCCAAGGGTGTTTAAAATGGGGTGGCAACCTGTAGATATCCCCTTTCTCCATGACCCTAAGTGGTTGAATGGAGGCTTAAAAAACCAAAAACAATATTAGGCCATTAATTACAAATAAACAAGTGATGGCTCAATTGAATTTTAGTTTCAGCCATGTCCAAATAAAAATTGCAACATATTTCCATTCTTTTTTTTTTTTTTTTTTTAAATAAACAATGTTATTGAGGATAAAAGCCGTCTAGAAAAACTTATTTTTTTCTTTTAGATAAAAAGTTACGGAAATCCATTTTTGGATATAACGCTAATGCGTTTTGCACATAAAAGTAAAGAGAAGGGGCTTAGAGGATCCTCTTTAGGAATCCTATTGCAATATCCAGATGGCCGGGAAGAGAGGGGGTTGGTGAGGGGGCTGTAAGTAGTGTTCAGACACTCTCTTCCTCCCTCTGTGCTTCATCCACCCTTTTCCCCCGTCTCCACCCCTACCAGCAGTTCCCCTTTGCCCAAATCCCTTCACATTTTGGTCAGCCCTATTGCTAGCTAGTATTAATATATTATAAATACATTATTATTGTATTCACTCTCTAATTAATTTGTAACTTATTTACGGCTGAAAAATGTTATTTTTTTGTGGCTCGAAATGACTGAAACGTTTTTAAATAATTGATTAAAAAAATCTTTAGTTTCCCAAATAATACTACTTCCTAAATTAGCTACTCAAATATACCTCATAGCACACACCCACGCACGCGCGCGCGCCCACAAACACATATGTATTTTATGTAACGGTCCTTTCTTAAAACAGATTAAACTATTAATGTTCTGAGTCACTTTGAGTAAATTCAACTAAAGATTTTTGGGAAAAATAAAAAAATAATAATAGGAGACTACTGATAGGGGAAATTATATTTAAATAAAAGATTTCGTTAAATCTTGAATGGCAATATCTTCCACTGATGGAATTATGAGATTAACTCTTAGTAACTCACTGACGATGGGCGAGAAGTCTCCCAGAAAATTTTACTCATTGTAATTTTTAAAATTTTTGTGTGTTCACTGCACTCTCTCTCCTACCTGTTCTTATTATATATCGCAGCCGTCAGTGCTTCATTGCATATATGGAAAGGCATAATGAATTGATGGAAAATAGAGTTGGAATTTATTGAGGTAGAAAGCTTTAAAAAAATTGAGACATTGGGAGTAACTTAACTTCAGTTAATGACGTCACAGTTTCGATCCCGCGTATAACGTTCTTTCCTGCTCGAGTCTGTTGCTTCATAAACATCCAGTGAGTGGAAGAAGTGGGGAGAAGTCAGCGGGGGGGGGAATGGCAGGTCACAGGGGATGGAAAAACGGGAAGGGGATGCATTCGGCGACATCGTCCTTACTCCATACATAGTGTAAACCATTCTAAATATGAATAAAAACGCAAATGCAGCTGTTGAGTGGTTCAATGCAATTGCTAATAATGGTGTGACGTCACTTGTCGGACCCGACTGTAGTCCTCTCAGTGGATGGAAGGACTTACTTTCTTCGTCTCGGGGCGGAAGTGTCGAAGTGCCGTTNAAATGTTAACAGATATAGAGGACCCTGGATCACAGGCTGGAATTTAACATTATCAGAAACTATAAATTTAAAACATTTTAAAAGTAGAGTGATAAACAGAAGATTTTTTACAATTAGAAGAAAATTAATTTTCGAAAAATTACAGAATACTTAAACAGGATTGTATAGGTCGTTGATTTTAGTTAATTAAAAGTTGATAATTTAAATTTGTTGAATTAAATATAAAAACGAGAAGTCAGATGTCTGTAGTGAAATTTGTTGATTATAGAAATGTATGAACCCCAACAGTAAGGCTGAGTAATAAGTAAACTCACTTAGAGAATTACTTAATTTGCCTTTTGAAGAACTAAATGTCTTCATGAATATGACGGTTTGGGGATAACTAAAGTTTCAAGTAGAATTATTGGCTCCACGCATAGTAAATAGTTGCATGTTAAATTTCACCACGCTCCAACCCCCTCCCCCATTACAGTCATGGTGGAAGGGGGGCTATCTGGAGTAGCCCAAGGCGTGACCGGAATTCCAACTCAAACGCTTCTAACACAGAGATTTGGCAGATGCAGCTGTGTTAGTTCATCCTTTGTCCGCTTGATGGCGACCAATGGTCATACTTTATTGCCAACTGTAATAGCTTCATGTAACTTTGTTATGGATTATTTACTTATGTTAGCAAAAATAATTTGGTTACAGTTCTGCATTATTCAGTTTTAAAATACTGAAAGAAGCTCCACTTTTCCTTTCCTGAAGTACAATTTTTTTTTTTAAATTAATAAATTTTTATTTATTACATTCTGTTATTAACAACATCTTGTTATTTGATGACATAGATAAATTACAATATTTGATAGGTAAATTGAGAACTTCCTATATTATATCAACTATAACATACTGTGGAATTCTGAGGAGTTATTGTTTCATTGGCACATATCTTGGGTTTAAATCTTACCCGAATAAGAGGTTGGTGTCAGAAAAAAATGTTTAGTTCTATGTGAATGGAAAAAACTACATAGATATTCATTCATGTATATACATGTTATATTCTATATTTAATTGCACAATATATATTCTATATATAAATAGCACGATGCATAAAAGTATTCTATTTACGGTCATGACTATTTCATTTAATAAAAAATGTACGCCAGTGAAATAGGGTTGGAGGCTATTCTAAGTATTCATATTGAAATAATAACAGAATTTTGTAATTCTCAATATCATTTTAGTAATTTAATTATTTTAAGATAGACAGCGTAAAAATAACATTAAAATAAGGGTATTTTTCCGTAGGCGTACAAAAAAATGTAGATCATCAGAAATTACTTGAAATAAAATTCTAATATAACACTGTATTGGCTCTGAATGTGATTTAAACGAAATTATATTACATAAAATAGATGCCCACAGATTTTTTATTAATCAGAAAAATCACAACATGAGGAAATATGATTCACCAAACTTAGATTGCAATAGGTTGCAGGGTATTTAAAATAAATATTTTATTTGGTTGTGGTTTTTTATCCCACGTAAATTTTAAACAATTAATGAGAGGGAATAGAATAAAAAATCTAACTGTCCCAGCCAGGAAACGAACCTCGATCTCCTGCTATACGGGCCGGTGCACTTGCCAATTGTGCTACCAGGACGCGCCAGGTATCTCATTAAATTCCCTCTACATTGGCGAGAGCCTAACCTACGAGAAAGACAAGAACTTCGTCTTACACTCGAAGGAGCTGACATTGTCAAGCTATTTGTCGACTCTCGTNAGTCAATCATTGTTCGGCAAGCTCTCTCTTAAGCGAAATACCTATTATCTTCTTCAACAATTAATGAGAGGGAACAAAATAAAAAATCTAACTGTCCCAGCCAGGAATCGAACCTGGATCTCCTGCTATCCGGGCCGGTGCACTTGCCAATTGTGCTACCAGGACGCGCCTCTCATTAATTGGTATTTAAAATAGTTTTAGCCTGAAATGAATAAAATATGCGTCGAAGAATATACAGGGTTATTATATCTGGCATACTTCAATTAAATAAATTAATCCGTTTAAAATATAATATTTATGATATAATATTTATATTTAGTATTAAATAAATATATAAAATGATGAGTGTAGTCTTATATTTAATCTGTGAATAACATGTTTCTGAATAAGGACCACTTATTGGCATTTCTGTTTGATATAACATCTTATAAATTTTAAAAAATGAAGGGACAAAAGTTTGCGTCGAATGCAGTCATCTCGAAGTGCCGATTTGACAGAAAATATCATGGATTCTGCTCACACCTTAGAAGCGCACTGTATCTCTTCCCGGCAAATACGCACGACCAAGCTTCTGAACTATCGCAGTCTATTCCTTGAACTAGCTCGGAATGTATTATTTCTCTGATTGAATGGTACAATGGAAGCCACGCGTTTCATAGATTTGATACAATAACTCTGTGCCAACCAATATAAACAATCTAGTATAGCTTCTATATACCTTTTGAAATATATATTTTGAATATGCGCTGCGAGAAAAATATTTATTATTGTAATATTGGGAGGAATAAAAATACCATTATTGTTTGAAAGACTGTTATTTTTATACACCAATAGAATAAGCACTAATATGAGATCGCAAGGGGGTGAATAAATAGAGAAAAATCGTCCGACATATGTATTATACCTGCACAAACTTTATTTCAATTATATTATTTTCTGTAACGAGATTACTAATCTTCTGGGAGCTTTAAGCTAAATCATCCAATGTTATTTTTTATACATTATTGTAGTGTTTTCAGTATCCTAAAATTCAAACTCCATCAAAATTGGTTACAAATGTTTAGATCCTGTTGCAAAGCCTGTATCTTTGTTTATGATGAACAAAACAGTTTGTGGAAGTAGAGAAGGCAAGGAGAAGAGTAATTTGTATATTATTAACTACGAAGGAAAAATAAGAAATTAATGCAGTCATGGGAACATTTTTTTAAATTTATACAAGTAATGCAAGGGAGCTGGAAAAAAAAATTATACTTCCTCAGACGGGACTCGAACCCGGGTCTCCTTATGAGGTAGTAAGATTTTTTTTTGGTTCCCTTGCAACGTGGGATTAAATGCTACAACTAAAATGATGATTTAAAATTGATTTTTATTAATTCTGTAACTGGACATTTTTAATCACTCATACTTCATTTATAAATGCTCTATCGGTGCATTAAATGTTTCTCAAAGATGTCTGGCTTTTTCGTCATTGTATTTTGGGCGCGTAGGGCAGCCACTACAAAGTCCGGGGTAGATAGACCCCCCATTATATTTTCACAACAAAATCATGCTCTTGTATGGATGGGATGGATTGCACTTGTTGGATACTTTGAATTCTGTCGGTAATATCAATTTATACTAGCCCCACTTATGTTTTTATCAGCAAGCACTTGGCATAGTACATTAGCAATGACACAACTACCAAGGACTGTGAGAAAAACTGCTAAGAATGAGAATGTCGACTCCGAATCCTATTGGGTCAACATCATCAGATGTTTAGGAAGCTGTAACAATGAGGCTTTAAGTGTTGATATTTATTCTTCAATGTATTTTGGCTGAAAACATCAATATTTTTGTCGAAATTAACAATGTATCTGTAAAGAATAGTCCTTAAATATTTGTATATGTTGTGGGATAAATATTTATTCCACCACTGAGAAATAAACACCCAAAACAGGATAGTTCCAAATGAAAATGAAAGGGGTGTGAGAAAACTCATTTATAGGGAAATAAAGTGAAGCCGGATGGAAGTATTTTCAAGGTTGAACGGCCATTTTTCCTCCGGCGGGGACAGGTGGCGGACAGCGCTATCTGCAGAGAACATCCGCCAACATAGGTCGTGTGCTATCTCACCGAGTGGGATCTCGGCAAACACATCAGTCAACGCGTCCCACTGATAAGCCGCTCCGAGTGGTCCTGCTGTTGCTGCACCAGGCTTAGCTGAGGCTTCACCCCAGCGTACATTGCCCATAATAACTCCACTTCTGAACAAATATATATGTATACACAATCCTTTATGTAGTCGCCACTTACGATTTCACCCTTCCGCCTTGAATATCATTCAGCTCTTTTTGGTTTTTTTTATTATTATTTTGCTTTTGTGATACTTAAATGTAACTTAGAGGATTAGGCTCACTGTTGGTCTAGTCAAGAAGGCTTGACTCTTCTCCATGCTATTTTTTCAGGCTTTATCTATCACAATATTTATTAACTCAGTTTGATCATTTCCTATCTAATGTACACACACACACAAACACAAACAGATATATCTATCTATCTATATATATA